>JACVBY030000151.1:0-92830 GCA_017589505.3 Metroxylon sagu | reverse complement strand
CCGAGGGCCAGGGCTCGTAAGGCTCAGGCCCAGAGCCCTGGTGTCCAGGCCTCCAGTGCCGTGCCTAGGCCCAGGCCCCCAGGTCCCATGGCCCAGGCTCAGTGCTCAGGCCCAGGCTCAGGGCCCAGGGCCTCAGGCCCAGGGCCCAGGCCTTGGGGCCCAGGCCTCAGGCTCAGGGCCCAGGGCCCAGGCTCAGGCCTTTGCCCAGGCTCCTCAGGCTCTGGGCCCCAGGCCTGGGCCTTAGGCTCCAGGCCCAGGCTCAGGCCTCAGGCCCAGGCTCAGGCTCTCAGGCTCAGGCCAGTGCCCAGGCCCAGGCCCAGGCTCTCAGGCCCAGGCCCAGGCTCAGGAGGGGGCTCCAGGCCCAGGCTCTCAGGGCTCAGGCTCAGGCCCAGGGCTCCAGGCCCAGTGGCCCCAGGCTCAGGGCCCCAGGGCTCAGGCCTTAGGCTCAGGCCCCAGGCTCAGGGCCTGGGCTCAGGGCCTGGCCAGGCCCAGGCTCAGGCCCAGGCTCAGGCTCTCAGGCCTTAGGCTCAGGCCAGGCTCAGGGCCCAGGGCTCAGTGGCCCCAGGCCTGGGGGCCCAGGCTCCCAGGCTCAGGCTCAGGGCCCAGGCTCAGGCCCAGGGCCTTGGGCTCAGGCTCTCAGGGCCTTGGGCCCAGGCCCAGGCCCCCAGGCCTCCCCAGGCCCAGGCTCAGGGCCCAGGCTCAGGCAGGCTCAGGCCCAGGCTCTCAGGCCTGGCAGGCCCAGGCCTGGCCCCCAGGCCTTAGGCCCAGGCCCAGGCTCAGGCTCAGGCCCAGGCTCAGGCTCAGGCCTGGGGCTCAGGCCTGGGCTCAGGCCCAGGCTCAGGCTCAGGCCTGGGCCTGGGGCCAGGCCTTCAGGCCTCAGGGGCCCAGGCTCAGGGCTCTCAGGCTCAGGCCTCAGGGCCCAGGGCTCAGGGCCTTGGGCCCAGGCTCCCAGGGCCTGGCTCAGGCTCAGGCCAGGCTCCAGGCGGGCCTGGGGGCCCAGGCTCAGGCCCAGGGCCCCAGGCTCAGGCTCAGGCCTAGGCTCAGGCCTTGGGCCTCAGGCTCCCCAGGCCTGGTGGCAGGGGCCTCAGGCCTCAGGCCCCAGGCCCAGGCTCAGGCTCAGGCTCAGGCTCAGGCTCAGGCTCTCAGGGCCCAGGCCTTCAGGCCCAGGCTCAGGCTCAGGCCCAGGCCCAGGCTCAGGCTCCTGCCCCAGGCCCAGGCCTCAGGCCTGGTGGCCCAGGCTCAGGCCCAGGCCTGGGCTCAGGCCTGGGGCCTGGGCTCAGGGCCCAGGCTCAGGGCTCAGGGCTCAGGCCCTCAGGCCCCAGGCTCAGGAGGGCCCAGGCTCAGGCCTGGGCGGCCTCAGGGCTCAGGCCCAGGCCTCAGGGGCTCAGGCTCAGGCTCTCAGGCTCAGGCCTGGGGCTCAGGCTCAGGCTTCAGGCTCAGGCCCAGGCTCAGGCTCAGGCTCAGGCCTTAGGCTCAGGCTCAGGCCTCAGTGGCTCCAGGCCTTGGGCTCAGGCCCAGGCTCAGGCTCAGGCCTTAGCCCAGGCTCAGGCCCAGGCCCAGGGCTCAGGGCCTCAGGCCCAGGCGGCTCAGGAGGCTCAGGCCTTGTGGCCAGGGCCTCAGGCCCCCAGGCTCAGGCCCAGGCCCAGGCTTGGGCCCAGGCTCAGGCCCAGGCCTGGGCCCAGGCTCAGGGCCCAGGCTCAGGCTCAGGCCTGTGGCCTGGGGCTCAGGCTCAGGCCCAGGCTCAGGCTCAGGCTCAGGCCAGGTAGGCCCAGGCTCAGGCTCAGGCCCAGGCTCAGGCTCAGGCTCAGGGCCTGGGCCTGGGGGCCTGGGGGCCTTGGGCTCAGGCCTGGGCCCAGGCCCAGGCTCAGGCTCAGGCCTGGGGCCTGGGGGCTCAGGCCCAGGGCCTTGGGGGCCCAGGCTCAGGCCTTTGGCCCCAGGCCCCAGGCCCAGGCTCAGGCTCAGGCCCAGGCTCAGGCTCAGGGCCTGGCGGGCTCAGGCTCAGGCCCAGGCTCAGGCTCAGGCCCAGGCTCAGGCCCCAGGCTCAGGCCCAGGGCTCAGGCTCAGGCCTGGCCCAGGGGCTGGGCCCCAGGCCCAGGCTCAGGCTCAGGCCTTGGCCTCCAGGGCTCAGGCTCCAGGCTCAGGCCTGGGCTCAGGCCCCAGGGCCTTAGGCTCAGGGCTCAGGCCCAGGCTCAGGCTCAGGCTCTCAGGCCTTGGGCCCAGGGCTCAGGGCCCAGGCTCAGGCTCAGGCTCAGGGCTCAGTGGCCCAGGCCCCAGGCCCAGGCTCAGGCTCAGGCCTTAGGCTCAGGCTCTCAGGCCCAGGCTCAGGCTCAGGGCTCAGGCCCCAGGCTCAGGCCCAGGCCCAGGCCCCAGGCTCAGGCCCAGGCTCAGGGCTCTCAGGCTCAGGCCTGGCTCAGGCCTGGGCCCAGGCTCAGGCTCAGGCCCAGGGCCTGCCCTCAGGCCTGGGGGCTCAGGCTCAGGCTGGGGGCCCAGGCCTGGGCCCAGGCCCCAGGCCTGGCCAGGCTCAGGCCGGGCTCAGGCTCAGGCTCCAGGCCCAGGCTCTCAGGGCTCAGGCCTAGGCCCAGGCCTCAGGCCCCAGGCTCAGGCTCAGGCCCAGGCTCAGGCTCAGGCCCTCAGGCCCCAGGGCCCAGGCTCAGGCCCAGGGCCAGGCTCAGGCTCAGGCCAGGCTCAGGCTCAGGCTCCAGGGCTCAGGCCCCAGGCCCAGGCCCCAGGCCTCAGGGCCTCAGGCTCAGGCTCAGGCCCAGGCCTGGGCCTCAGGGCCCAGGCCCCAGGCCTTGTGCTCTCAGGCCCAGGCTCAGGCCTCAGGCTCAGGCCTCAGGCCCAGGCCTGTGGCTCAGGCTCAGGCAGGCTCAGGCTCAGGCCCAGGCTCCCAGGCCTTAGGCTCAGGCTCAGGCTCAGGCTCTCAGGCCCAGGCTCAGGCCCAGGCCCCAGGCCTTGCCCAGGCTCAGGGCTCCCAGGGCCTTAGGCTCAGGCTCCAGGCTCAGGCTCAGGCTCAGGCTCAGGCTCAGGCCAGGCTCAGGGTGGCCCAGGCTCCAGGCTCAGGCTCAGGCCAGGGCCCAGGCCTGGGGGCTCAGGCCCAGGCCTCAGGCCTGGGGCCTGGCGGGCCTGGGGGCCCAGGCTCAGGCCCCAGGCTCAGGCTCAGGCCTGGCGGCCCAGGCTCCAGGCCCAGGCTCAGGCTCAGGCTCAGGCTCCTTGGCCCAGGCTCAGGCCCAGGCTCAGGCTCAGGCTCAGGCCCAGGCCTAGGCTCAGGCCCAGGCCCCCAGGGCCCAGGGCCCTCAGGCTCAGGGCCCAGGCTCAGGCTCAGGCCTTAGGCTCTGTGGCCTCAGGCTCAGGCTCCAGGCCCAGGCTCCAGGCCTCAGGCTCAGGGCCAGGCTCAGGCTCAGGGCCCCAGGCCTTGCTCAGGCTCAGGGCCCAGGCTCAGGCTCAGGCCCAGGCCTGGCTCAGGCCCAGGCTCAGGCCTTGGGGCTCAGGGCCCAGGCCTAGGCTCAGGCTCAGGCCTCAGGCCTGGGGCCCCAGGCCTCAGGCCCAGGGGCTCAGGCTCAGGGCTCAGGCTCAGGCCCAGGCCCAGGCCTCTCAGGCCCAGGGCTCAGGCCTGTGGCCAGGCTCAGGCCCAGGCCTTCAGGCCCAGGCCCAGGCCCAGGCTTGCCTGGGCCTCAGGCCCAGGGCTCAGGCCCCAGGCTCAGGCCTTAGGCCTGGGGCTCAGGCTCTCAGGCCCAGGCTCAGGCCCAGGCTCAGGCTCAGGCCCTGCTCAGGCTCAGGGCTCAGGTGGCCCAGGCTCTCAGGCTCAGGGCTCAGGCTCAGGGCCCAGGCCTCAGGCCCAGGCCTGGGGCTCAGGCTCAGGCCCAGGCCTCAGGCCTGGGGGCAGGCAGGGCCTCAGGGGCCTGGCTCAGGCTCAGGGCTCAGGCCTCAGGCTCAGGAGGCTCAGGCCTTAGGCCCAGGGCTCAGGCCCTCAGGCTCAGGCCCAGGCCCAGGCCCCAGGCCCCAGGCCTTGGCTCAGGGCTCAGGGCCAGTGGGCCCAGGCCCAGGGCCCAGGCCTGGGCTCAGTGGGCCCCAGGCCTAGGCTCAGGCCCCAGGCCTTGGCCTCAGGCTCAGGCTCAGGCCTGGGCTCAGGCTCAGGCTCAGGCCCAGGCTCAGGCCCAGGCCTGGGCTCTCAGGCCCCCAGGCTCAGGCCTTAGGCTGCCTGGGGCCCAGGCTCAGGCTCAGGCCCCAGGCCTGGGCTCAGGCCCAGGCCTCAGGCCCAGGCTCAGGGCCCAGGCTCAGGCTCAGGCTCAGGCCCCCAGGCTCAGGCCCCAGGCTCAGGCCTCAGGCCTTGGGCTCAGGCTCAGGCCTTAGGCCCAGGCTCAGGGCTCAGGCTCAGGCCCAGGCTCAGGCAGGCCCAGCCCAGGCCTGGGCTCAGGGCCTGGGGCTCAGGCGGGCCTGGGCTTGGGGGGCTCAGGCCCAGGCCTCAGGCTCAGGCTCAGGGCTGGGCCTTAGGCTCAGGCTCCAGGCTCAGGCCCAGGGCCCAGGCCTGGCTCAGGCCTCAGGCCCCCAGGCTCAGGCTCAGGCTCAGGCTCAGGCCCAGGCTCCAGGCTCAGGCTCTCAGGCCCAGGCCCAGGGGCCAGGCTCAGGCTCAGGCCCAGGCCTTCAGGCTCAGGCTCAGGCTCAGGCCCAGGCTCCAGGCCCCAGGCCCAGGCCTGTGGCCCAGGCTCAGGCCCAGGCTCAGGCCCAGGCCCAGGCCTGGGCTCAGGCCCAGGCTCAGGCCAGGCTCAGGCTCAGGCTCAGGCTCAGGGCCTGGGCTCCTGGGGCCCAGGCCCAGGGCCCAGGCCCAGGCTCAGGCCCCAGGCTCAGGCCTAGGCTCAGGCTCAGGCCTGGCCCCAGGCCTGGGGGCCCAGGCCCTGGGGCTCAGGCTCAGGCTCCAGGCGGGGCCAGGCCCAGGCTCAGGCTCAGGCCTTGGGGCCTGGGCTCAGGCCTTGGGCTCAGGGCCTCAGGCTCAGGGCCTGGCTGGCTCAGGCTCAGGCCCAGGCCCAGGCTCCCAGGCCTTGGCCCCAGGCTCAGGCTCTCAGGCCCAGGCTCAGGCTGCCCAGGCTCAGGGGCCTGGGGCTCAGGCTCAGGGCTCAGGCCTTGGGCTCAGGCTCAGGCTCAGGGCTCAGGCTCAGGCCCAGGCTCAGGGCCCAGGCTCAGGCCCAGGCCCAGGGCTCAGGGCTCAGGCCTGGGGCTCAGGCTCAGGCCTCAGGCCCCAGGCCTGGGCCCAGGCTCAGGCTCAGGCCTGGTGCCTGGGCCCAGGCTCAGGCTCAGGCTCCAGGCTCAGGCCCAGGCCCCCAGGCTCAGGCCTGGGGCCCAGGCCTTAGGCTCAGGCTCAGGCTCAGGCTCAGGGGCTCAGGGCTCAGGCCTTGGCTCAGGCTCAGGGCTCAGGCTCAGGCTCAGGAGGCTCAGGCCTAGGCTCCAGGCTCCAGGCTCAGGCTCAGGCTCAGGCTCCAGGCTCAGGCCCCAGGCTCAGGCCCAGGCTCAGGGCCCCCAGGCTCAGGCTCAGGCCCCAGGCCCAGGCCCTCAGGCCCAGGCCCAGGCCAGGCCCCAGGCTCAGGCCCAGGCTCAGGGCTCAGGCCAGGGCCCCAGGCCCAGGCTCAGGCCTGGGCCTGGCCCAGGCCTGGGGGCCTGGGCCCAGGGCTCAGGCTCAGGGCCCTGGGCTCCCAGGCTCAGGCTCTCAGGGCCTTGGGCCCCAGGCTCCTCAGGCCCAGGCTCAGGGCTCAGTGGCCTGCTCAGGCCTTAGGCCCCAGGGCTCAGGCCCCAGGCTCTCAGGCCCAGGCCCAGGCTCCCAGGCTCAGGCCTTGGGGCCAGGGCCCAGGGCTCAGGGCAGTGGCCCAGGCCCCCAGGCTCTCAGGCTCAGGTCAGGCTCAGGCCTTTGGGCTCAGGCTCAGGCCTCAGGCCCAGGCTCTCAGGCTCAGGCTCAGGAGGCCTTGGGCTCAGGCTAGGCCAGGCTCAGGCTTAGGCCTGGGGCCCAGGCTGGCCAGGCCTCAGGCTCAGGCAGGCCTTGGGCTCAGGCTCAGGCCTAGGCCCAGGGCTCAGGCTCAGGCTCAGGGCCAGGCTCAGGCCTCACGGGCCCAGGAAGTGGCTCAGGCTCAGGCTCAGGCCCCAGGGCCAGGCCCAGGCTCAGGGCCTTAGGAAAACCTAGTGCCTAGAGTTTTAGGCTTGTGCCTAGGGTCTTACAATTTTTAGGCCCAGGTTTAGCCCTTAGGCCCAGGCCCTTAGGGCCTTAAAGGTTTAGTGGCTTAGGCCTTGGGTGTATAGGTTTAGGCCTCAGGGCCTTTTAGGGCCTAGGCCCAGGCCTAGGTCAAACCATAAAAACCTAAACCCTAAAACCCTAAATAACCTAAACCCTAAAACCCTAAACCACTCCAATCGTTAAAATCATAAATCCTAAACCTCTAAAACCTAAACCCCTAAACCCTAATACCCTAAAACTCTAAACCCTAAACTCTAAACCACCCTAAAAACCTTAAATCCTTAAACCCCTAAAAACCATAAAACACCTAAAACCATGAAACCCTAAAGCCCTAAAAAACATAAAACCCCCAAAATGTAAAACCCTAAAACCCTAAACCCTAAAACCCTTAAACCCTAAAGCCCACTAAAAACCAAAAACCCTAAAAATCCTAAACCCTAAAATTTTAAAACCCTAAAACCTAAATCCTGAAACCCTAGTCCCTAAACCCATATAAACCCTAAATTCCTTTAATCCCTAAACCCTAAACTAGGTCAATCCTCAAAACCCTAAACCCTAATACCCTTTAAACCCTAAACCCTAAAAACCTAAATATTACTAAACCCTAAACCCTAAACTACTCCTAAACCACTAAAATCGTAAACCCTAAACCCCTCTCAACCCTAAACCATACTAAACCCTAAAACCTATACCTTAAACTACTTTAAACCTAAAACTCTAACCCATAAATCCTTAAACTCCAAACCATTAAACCCTAAAACCATAAAATTAAAACCACTTTAAAAACCCTAAAACCCTAAAACCTTAAATTTAAACCCTAAAACCCCTAAAATCTAAAGCTTAAACCCTAAACTCTAAAAACCTTTAAACTCTAAAGCCCTAAAATCCTAAAATCCTATACCCTAAAGTCCTAAAACCCTAAACCTTAAAACCTCTTAAAATCCTAAAATCCTAAATCTTGAACCCCAAAAACCTAAACCTAAAATAGCAAACCTTAAACCCCTAAAACCCCTAACCCCAAACATGAAACCCTAAATTGTAAGCCCTAAACCTTAAACCCTAAACCCTAAACCCTAAACCCCAAAACCCTTGTCCTTAAATACCTATAAACCCTAAACCCCTTTAATCCTTGAACACTAAACAGGGTCAAACTTCAAAACTCTAAATGCTAAAACTCTCTAAACCCTAAATCCTAAAGCCCTAAATATCGTAAACCCTACACTCTAAACCACTCCAAACTGCTAAAATTGTAAATCCTAGCCCTCTTAACCCTAAACCATACTAAACCTTTAACCCTAAACCCTAAACTACTCTAAACCCTAAACCCTACAAAACCATAAATGCTAAACCCTAAACCACTCTAAACCATAAACCCCAAACCATTAAACCCTAGAACCATGAAATTAGAAGCCCTTAAAAACCCTAGAACACCTAAAATCTAAAGCTTAAACCCTATAGCCTAAACACCTTTAAATCCTAAAGTCCTAAAAACCTAAAACCTTAAAATCCTAAAACCCTAAACCTAAAAACCTCTTAAACCCTAAAATCTAAATCCCTAAACCCTAGAGCCCCTAGTCCCTAAACCCCTATAAACCCTAAACCCCTTTAATCCTTGAACCCTAAATCATGTCAAACCTCAAAACACTAAACCCTAAAACCTTCTAAACCCCTAAAACCTAAAACCCTAAATATTGCTAAACCCTAAACCCTAACCACTCCAAACCGCTAAAATTGTAAACCCTAAACCCCTCTCAACCATAAACCATACTAAACTCTCAATCCTAAACCCTAAACCACACTAAACCCTAAACCCTAAATCATTAAACTCTAAAACCATGAAATTAAAACATCCTAAAAACCCTAAAATCCATTAAACCCTAAAGCCCTAAAAACTTAAAACCTTAAAATCCTAAACTTTAAAATCCTAAAACCATAAACCCTAAAACCTATTTAACTTTAAAATCCTAAAACCCTAAACCTTGAACCTAAAAACCTATACTCAGAATACAAAGCCTTGAACCCCTAAAATACTTAACCCCAAACTTGAAACCCTAAATCCTAAACCCTAAACTCTAAACCCTAAAACCCTAGTGTAGGGGTCGCATCCTCGATCTTCCCTTGGAGCATGGCACACAACGGACCAGCGCCAAGGCGTGTGGAGAAGCGAAAACAAGATGAACTTGCTGCAGAAATTTTTTGCAGCAGTAGGATTCGAATCTCGCTCTTAGTAATCACCCCCGTCGATGTAGGCACTAGTTTTCCTTTCTTTCTCTTCACCAGCAGCAATAGAAGAATGTGAATCCTCTCCTTTTGGGCATGGGAAGTCTAGTCCCACAAGAAGGCCACTAGGGTTTCTTCTCCTCTATGGACACCTTGATTTCTTTCTTTTCTTAGCAAGGGGCGGCAGCAAACCCTAAGAAACCCTAGGCAACCATGTGAGAGAGAGAGAGGAGAAGAAAGAATTTAGGGAGAAAAGGGTTTTTCATTCATTCAGCCTCTTACAAGATGCCAATACATAAAGTATTTATACATGGTCAAATAAAAACCAAACCCTACCAAAAAACTCCCTTGGACTAACCCATATGTGATTAGACTCACTCACCTTGGGCCCAACTCTAGCCCAATGATAGGTTAGCCCCCTCAAGACCCAATTACTTGGACTCAAGAACATTAGGTCCTAATCCTATGGACCTAAAAAACTGTGAAGGCTGAAATCCTTCACCCTAGGGCTCACATCAACCCTAGAACCCCATGAACACCTCATGGATCATAAACCTTGGGCTTTCCCTTACCCAATCGAGGCTTTGGAGTATCACACAAGGTCCTACAATCTCCACCTTGGTGCTCTAAAGTCATTGCAAAATCTGCATAGTCCTTTAGACCCATCAGTGTCACACATGAGAAAAAACTATCCCACGAAAGAATCTTCGTAAGTGCATCTGACTGGTTCTTCTTTGTATGAACTTTCACCAGCTCCACCTTACCTTCTTCCACTAGCTCTCTAATCCTATGATACCTCACATCTATATGCTTTATGCGTGCATGATAGACTGGGTTCTAAACCAACTATAGAGCACTCTGACTATCATTGTGCAGCACCACTGTACCCTGCTTCACCCCAATTTCCACAATGAGCCTCTTCAACCAAAGAGCCTCCTTGGTAGCCTCTGTAATCCCTATATACTCAGCCTCTGTTGTAGATAAGTCCGTGATAGGTTGAAGGGTTGATCTTCAAGAAATTGGTCCACCATACATGCTAAACACATAACCTGTAGTAGACCTCCTTGTATCCAGATCACCTGCAAAATTTGCATCAACAAACCCTTCTAATGGACCTAACAACTTACTTGAGATATTGGAGTTCTTCTTAGGTCCATGTGCTATGTCTGGCCTACAACACACCATAGCATACATAATGCTGCCCACAGCACTAGCATATGGAACTCTCTCCATGTACTCTTTCTCTTCATCTGTTTGGGGGTTCTGTAGCTTTGAAAGAGATATATGGTTCGCCAAAGGTGTTCCAACTGGTTTAGCTTTATCCATCCCAAACCTCTCCAACACCTTCTGAATGTATCCTCCCAATGACAAGTGGAGAATACCCTTAGTCCTATCTCTCCAAATTTCCATCCCAAGTATCTTCCTCGCTGGACCTAAATCCTTCATCTCAAACTCTGATGATAATGCAATTTTTAGCCAATTCACTGCTTCGACACTCCTGCTGGCAATGAGCATATCATCCACATACAAAAGTAGATATAGTGCATCATCCTTATCCACATCTTTCACATACACACAATTATCATGTTCACATCTAGAAAACCCAAGGCTTAAAACAAAAGTATCAAACCTTTTGTACCATTAACGGGGTGACTGCTTCAAACCATAGAGAGATTTCTTTAGTAGACAGACCTTTTCCTCCAATCCCAGATTGCTTGAATCCTTGGTTGCTTCATATAAATTTTCTCCTCTAGACTCCAATGTAAGAAAGCCGTCTTCACGTCCATACGCTGCAACTCCATATCATGTGAGCTACGGGAGACAACAACAACCGAATCGAAGCATGACGCACAACCGGAGAGAATATCTGCCGTAGCAAATCCACTCCCTCTCTCTGCGAGAACCCCTTGGCAAGAAACCTTGCTTTGTATCTAACTCCACCTTGCTCTGAAGGTGCCTCCTTTTTGGTGAACACCCATTTTGAACCAATGGCCTGAGCATCTCTAGGTAGATCCATTAACTACCATGTCTTGTTCTTTTCCAGTGACTCCATCTCCTCCATCATGGCCTGCATCCATGATTCCCATTCAGAACTCTTCATGGCTTCTTTGAAGGTCTCTGGATCTCCATTAGTAGTGATGAGAGCATAGGAGATGGTCTCATCAATGTCATACCGAACAAGTTTGTAGATATTGTGCTTCTGCTTGTGTAGTGCCACTCCCCTTAGACGATCCTCCAAATCTAAAGTATGTGGCTCTACCTGCACCTCCTCCTGGACTGATGGCTCTCCTAGCTAATCCTTCATATGTGTGGTAACATGTCTACCAAACTCCATCTCAAAAGAAGCACATTTTGAAGTAGAAGTAGAAGGTACATCACCTGTAAGTGAATGTTGTCCACTGCTGTCCTGTCTAGCCTTCTCAGCCCCATCTACAATCCCAGACTTCTTCAAAATGCTCTTCTCATCAAAGATGATGTTTCTACTGATGATACACTTCTGAGAATCAGAATTCCACAGTAAGTAGCCTTTGATTCCATGTGGATATCTGATGAAAATTAGCTTCTGTGATTTTGGGTCCAGCTTGCTCCTTTCGGTTGCCTCCATAAATGCATAGGCTGGGCAACCAAAAATCTTTAGGTGTCCAAGCTCCACCTTCTTCCCACTCCAAATCTCCTCTGGAATGCCTCCATCAAGTTTGCGATTAGGGGACCTGTTAACAAGAAAGCAAGAAAAAATTATTGCATCACCCCAAAAGAACTTGGGAAGTGATGCCTGTAGCTTCAAGCTTCTAGCCTTCTCTGTCAATGTTCGGTTCATCCTTTCGGCTACACCGTTTTGTTGGGGAGTCATCCTCACTATGTAATGGCATTTGATCCCATTCTCCTCACAATAGCTTCTGAATTCACTGCTAGTATACTCCCCTCCATTGTCAGACCTTAGGCACTTCACCAGTTTCCCTGTCTCCTTTTCAACTTCAACTCTCCAAGCTTTAAACCGAGCAAACACTTCTGACTTTTCCCTTATCAGATACACCCATACCTTCCTAGAGAAGTCATCAATGAATGTCAAAAAATACCTAGCCCCACCTCTAGCTGAAACAGGGGCTGGTCCCCATACATCCGAGTGAACTAGCTCAAGAATGCCTTCACTTTGCTTGGTACTGTTGAAAAACTTTACCCTATGTTGTTTGCCATAGATACAAGGCTCACAAAGGTCATCACCCTCCTTAAGTGCTGGAATCAGACCTCTTTTACTGAGTTCCATGAGCCCTTTGTCGCTCATGTGTCCCATCCGATAATGCCATAATTTATATACCAACTGTTCCTCCTCTGCTGCAGCAAGCACCTTTGCATCATCTGTCACAACTGAGCCCTCCATCTGATAAAGATTATTTTCTAACCTTCTCGCTTTCATCACCACAAATGCACCCTTAGTAATCCTCAAACACCCGCTACCCGGTTGGCTTCCAAATGCATAACCATGCTTCTCCAGGTAGCCCAAAGAAATCAGATTTTTCTTCAACTCCGGCATGTGTTTGACATTGGTCAAGGTCCTTATGACCCCATCATACATTCTCACCCTTACGGTACCAACACCAGCAACCTTACAAGGGTGATCATCACCAAGGCTTACACTCCCTCCATCAAATTCTTCATAAGTTGCAAACCACTCCCGATGCGAAGTGTAGTGGTGAGAACATGCTGAATCTAGTGTCCAATACCTGTCATACTTCATGGTCCCATCTGAAACTACTACTAGATCATCCCCACTATCTTCAGATGAATTTGCACCACCATTGCTGGCTGAACTACCCTTAGAAATGCCCTTCCCCTTCTCATTTTTCAGAAGTGGACAATTCCTCTTCAGATGACCAACTTGATGACATTTGTAACACTTCCATGCCTTCTGCTTACCTCGAGACTTTGATCTGCCTTTGGACTTATCTCTAACCTTTTCCCAAGGTCTTCCTTCCCTCTCATTTACAGCAAGAACCTTTGTGTTAGAACTCCCCATGCGGATCGTCTCTCTTTGTTGATTTGACTGAAGAACACCCACAACCTCTTCAAAATTCAGGGTTTCCTTCCCATACACCAAGGCTGTGATCAGACCATCATAGGAACTTGGAAGTGAACACAACAGTATAAGAGTCTTATCCTCCTCATCAATCTTCACATCAAGACTCATAACCTCTGAGCACACTTGATTGAATTTCTGAATGTGAGCGACAAGATCTCCTCCTTCCGGCATTCGCAAGCTGTACAACTGTTTCTTCAACCATAGCTTGTTTGTCATGCTTTTTCCCATGTATGTATTCTCTAATCTCTCCCAAAGCCCCTTCACCGTGGTCTCCATACAGATCTCTGGCAAGACTTGATCAGCCAAGGACATCCGAATTGTGCTAAAGGCAATCTCCTCTAACTCCTCCCAATCTTCAGCACTTATGCTGTCCGATCTTTCCTTCACCAAGACCTTATAGATTCTTTGTTGTACCAACAAATCCTTCACCCTTTGCTGCCATAGGATGAAGTTCCCCTTGCCGTCATACTTCTCAAAATCCATCTTTAGAGTACTAGATGCCATACCCAAACAAGAAACAACACAAATAGCAAAACAGAAAAAAAAATCTGTTTCAATACCTTACCAAGATCCCGGCCAAAGTTCAATATTTTCAGCACCGAATCAACCAAGCTCTGATACCAGATAAAGGGGGTTGCATCCTCAATCTTCCCTTAGAGCGTGGCATACAACGGGCCAGTGCCAAGGCGTATGGAGAAGCGGAAACAAGATGAACTTGCTGCAGAAATTTTTGCGCGGCGGATTCAGATCTTGTTCTTGGTAATCACCCCCGTCGATGTAGGCACTAGTTTTCCTTTCTTTTTCTTCACCAGCAGCAATAGGAGAACGTGAATCCTCTCCTTTTGGGCGTGGGAAGTCTAGATTTGTTTTAGAAATCTAAAAGAGAATGACTCCAAGTGGGAATAGGCTGCAACAATTCTAGTCCCACAAGGATTCTTCAAGAGAAGGCCACTAGGGTTTCTTCTCCTCTATGGACGCCTTGATTTCTTTCTTTTCTTGGCAAGGGGCAGCAGCAAACCCTAGGAAACCCTAGGCAACCACGTGAGAGAGAGAGAGGAGAAGAAAGAATTTAGGGAGAAAAGGGTTTTTCATTCATTCAGCCTCTTACAAGATGCTAATACATAAAGTATTTATACATGGTCAAATAGAAACCAAACCCTAACAAAAAACTCCCTTAGACTAAACCATATGTGATTAGACTCATTCACCTTGGGCCCAACTTTAGCCCAATGATAGGTTAGCCCCCTCAAGACCCAATTACTTGGACTCAAGAACATTAGGTCCTAATCCTATGGACCTAAAAAATCGTGAAGGCTGAAATCCTTCACCCAAGGGCTCACATCAACCCTAGAACCCTATGAACACCTTATGGATCATAAACCTTGGGCTTTCCCTTACCCAATTGAGGCTTTGGAGTACCACACAAGGTCCTACACCTAGTCCCTAAACCTCTTTCCCTTTAATCCCTGAACCCTAAACTAGGTCAAACCTCAAAACACTAAACCCTAAAACCCTAAATAACTCAAAATCCCAAACTCTAGACCCCTAAACCCTAAATACTTAAACCATGGAGCCCCTTAATCCCTAAAGCCCCTCTAAATCCTAAAGCCTCAAACAAAAAAATCCTAAACCACTCCAATCCACTAAAAACCTAAACCTTATTTCCCTTTAAACCATAAACCCCACTAAACCCTTAACCCTAAACCCTAAACCACTCTGAACCATAACCACTCTAAATCCTGAACCCTAATCCCCTAAACCTTAAACCTCTCTAAACCCTGAACCCTAAAACCCAAACATTTCTAAACCCTAAACTCTATAACCTAAACCCCTCTAAATCCTAAAATCATATAAACCTTAAACCCTAAATCCTAAACCCAAAACCCTAAATCCTAAACCCTTTAAACTCAAAACTCGAAAACCCAAAACCTAAACCCTTCTAAATTCAAAACCCCTCGAAACCCCAAAACCCCTCGAAACCCCAGAACCCTATAAACCCCAAACCCTAAGCCCTACAAAACCCTAAACCACTAAACCATAGACCCCTCTAAACCCTAAAAGCCTTTAAACCCTAAACCTTAAAACCTTAAACATTACTAAACCCTAAATCCTAAACCACTCCAAATTGCTAAAATCATAAAACCCTAAACCCCTCGCAACCCTAAACCATACTAAACCCTTAACCCTAAACCACCCTAAACCCTAAACCCTAAATCCTTAAACCCTAAACCATTAAACCCTAAAATCATGAAATTAAAACCCCTTAAAAACCCTAAAACCCCTAAAATCTAAAACTTAAACCCTAAAGCCTAAAAACCCTTAAACCCTAAAGCCTGAAAAATCTAAAACCCTAAAAATCTAGAACCCTAAAATCCTAAAACCCTAAACCTTTAAACTATAAACCTTAAAACCTCTTAAATCCTAATATCCTGAAATTCAAAACCCTGAACCCAAAAAACTAAAACCAGAATACTAAACTTTAAACTCCTAAAACCCTTACCCCTAAACATGAAACCCTAAATCCTAAACCCTAAACCCTAAACCCTAAACCTTAAACCTTAAATCTAAAATACCTAGTCTCTAAACCACTATAAACCCTAAACCCTTTTGATCCCTGGATCCTAAACCAAGTCAAACCTCAAAACCCTAAACCCTAAACCCCACTTAACCCTAAAACCCTTTAAACCCTAAATACTAAACCCCAAATATGTCAAAACCCCAAACCTTAGACCCTAAACTCTAAGCCCCACTAAACCCTAAATCCTTAAACCATAGAGCCCTCTAAACCCTAATCCCTAAAACACCTCTAAATCTTAAACCCTCAAAACACAAAATCCTAAACCACTCCAAACTGCTAAAACCCTAAAACCTTAAACCCCTTTAAACCATAAACCCTACTAAACCCTGAACCCTAAACCCTAAACCACTTTGAACCATAACCTTTAAACCCAAAACCCTAATCCCTTAAACCCTAAACCCCTCTAAACCCTGAACCCTAAAACCCAAACATCTATAAACCCTAAACTCTACACCCTAAACCCCTCTAAATCCTAAAATTGTATAAACCTTAAACCCAAACCCCTAAAACATGAAACCCTAAACCCTAAACCCTTTAAACCTAAAACCCTAAAACACTAAAATCTAAAACCTAAACCCTTCTAAATTCAAAACCCCTTGAAATTGAAAGAGTTGTGCCCTGAAAGCTAATCACAATTTGTATTGCGATAGGGTTTCTTTTGTTCTTTCAAATTATGTACATGACATTTTGGTTATAAAAAAAAGGCATTATGTTGCATCATTTGCTGCTTCTTATAATTATGATGAACCCTATAGATTAGGGCAATGGTTTTAGGGCTATGATGAGATCATACCAGTGAGACCTAAGACCCTAAAACCCTAATCTAAAATATTCTCAGTCATTGGTATATTGAGTTGGGGATCAATGTTACCAAAAAGATTGGCACATCTTATGTATGCTTGATGCAAAGGGTGATTGATCTCACAATCACTTGTGTGAGACACTAATATAAAGATGTGGGTGCTCATTAGAGGAATGAGTTCACTGAATTGACCTACTAAGAGAACATCTTATGGATGCTTGCTCATTTGTTAAAAGATAATTCTCTAAGTGGGAGTTGTATAAGTGATCCTTAGACCTAAGATCACTATACTATCTTATGCACATGAATCCATGTTTTGGTTTACACTCATTCACGACATTAAGTTGTGTACGAGGTATTCTAGATATGATGGATTGTGTATGAAGATTGTGAGTAGATCAATAAGGAATAAATCACTTATAGTAAGAGAAGACCACATCCTATTTGCTCTAATCTTATGATGATTCAGGAAGTCTTTGATCAAAGCAGAATAAAAAATTAAAAGGAGTTTCTAATGTTTCATTAATTGAATTATCATTAGAAGATTAAGAGAGACATGAATAAGTAATTGAGTTTGACATTGAGCCATACTCATATACTTATTCGGAATGCAGTATGATTGAAGGATTGAATTGCACGGTAACTTGCCACGGAAGGGTATGTTTGATATATCCACCAAATTTCATATCTTCTGGGTAGACATGATACGTTGCTAGACGTCAATCTTATCTTGTAGGTTTGATTGAATTAAAGAGTTTAATTTGATCAATAATTAGAAAGGGTTCTAATTATCAAGTTTGGGATTGCATTGATTGGACCTATAAGGATTAGAAATGTTCTAATCATGATAGGTCAACTTGCACCCACACCTACTGCTGGCTAGATGTGGAACCCAATGGGTCACACATAAAAGGAACTGATCAAGGGTTTAATTGAATTAGATCATGTTTGCAGAATAAACATGTAGCACGTGTTGCAAACCCTAGCTCTTGATTCGAATTGGATTCAAATCTAATTCTTGTATTAGGTTAATCTAATATAATTAGATCATGACCTAATATGGGTTGGCCAAGAGTTAGAACCTAATTGGCTTTATTTGGACCATTGGATGGTTTTTTGAAAAATGGATCTGGACCATTGGTCAACGACTTGATCTGGACCATTAGATGGCTCCCTGGATGAAGGACCTAGACCATTGGTTGTTGCCTGAATCTAGATCATTGGTTGGTGCCTGAATCTGAACCATTGGTGATGGCGCCTTACTTTTGGACCATTGGATGGTGCCTTAATCTGGACTATTGGATTATCATGAAATAAGTGTGGGGTGAGGTTATCAGTGTGAAAAGTTGATAGCGCATGGATACATCTTTTCCCTCTCTCTTAGATGTGCCCCTCCCCTTAGTGCCTCATCATGATGAGGCGCTACCCTTGGGACATGCCTCATCATGATAAGACGTGTGGATGGGATGCATCCCTTAGTGATGCATCCCTCCGCCTCTTTTAAATAGGAGTGCATCCTAGCATTCAGAAAAAAGGAATCCATCCGAAGTGAAATCAATTCCCTCTCTTTCTTATTTTATTTCTCTTAATGTCTTATCCTAAACTAAGACAAGGAGGTATTCTTCAGGACAAGAGGCTGTCTTGTCCTAAACCAAGACAAGGAGGTCTTCTTCAGGACAAGACTTAGCTAGGACAAGAGGCTGTCTTGTCCTAAACCAAGACAAAAAGGTCTTCTTCAGGACAAGACCTAAACCAGGATAAAGAGGTCTCCTTTAGGACAAGAGGCTTTGAAAAGTTTTTTTGTAAGAGAAAGAAAATTAGAAGAGAAAGAAAGCAAGCTAATCAAATCCTTTGAAAGGAGTAAGCATCAAGGATCAAAGTTTTGAAGGAGCTAGAGTCTTGAACCCAGTTCTTGTGTGGATCAATGTTGAAGGGTGAACACTTGGGCACCTTGTGGATATTCTAACATATTGGATTTAGCGTTATAGGTATTCTTCTTATCCTACATTACTATTTATTCATTTGATTGTTACCATTAAGGAGATCTTGGCTATTAAGGGTTTCATGTAAATAGATCTCATTAAGAAATTTATGAAATCTATGCACTTTTACTGCACTTTTAAGCATACACAAGAAACCCTAACAGAAACCCCAAAACCCTCTAAATCGTAAACACTAAACCTTGAAACCCTAAACCCCTCTAAATTGCAAACCCTAGAACCCTAAACCCTAAGCCCTACTAAATCCTAAACCACTAAACCATAAACCCCTCTAAACCCTAAAACCCTTTAAACCCTAAATCCTAAAACCCTAAACATCACTAAACCCTAAGCCCTAAACCACTCCAAACTGCTAAAATCGTAAACCCTAAACCCTACTAAACCCTAAACCCCTCTAAACTTGAAAACCCTCTAAACCGTAAACCAATCTAAACCATAAACCCTAAATACTAAACCCTTAAACCTAAATCCCTAAACCTTGAAACCCTAAACTCTAAATTCCTTTAAAGCCTAAACCCTCTAAAACCCTAGTCTTGAAACCCCTAAACCCTAAATCCTTAAACCACTAACTATTAAAACTTAAAACCTTGAAAATAAAACCCACTAAAAACCCTAAAATTGCCAAAATCTAAAATTTAAACCCTAGAGCCCTAAGAACCTAAAACCCTAAAATCCTAAACCTTAAAAACCCTTAAACCCTAAAACCTTAAATCCTAAACCGTAAAACCTCTTAACCTAAAATCTTAAAACCCTAAAAATTGAACCTGAAAACCTAAACCTATAGTACCAAACCTTGAACCCTTAAAACCTTTAACCCCAAACATGAAACCTTAAATCCTAAACCCTAAACCCTAAATCCTAAATTCTAAAACCCTAGTCCCTAAACCCTTGGAAACCCTCAAACCCTTTAAACCCTCAAACCCTTAACCCCTAAACCCTTGGAAACCCTAAAACACTTTAAACCCTCAAACCTTAAACTCTAAACCCCTTAAAACCCTAAAAACTTCTTTAAACCCTAAACCCTAAATCCAAAAACCTAAATCCCTAGACCGTCTAAACCCTAAACTCTAAACACCTTTAAACCTTAAACCCTCTAAAATCTAAGTCCTTAAACACCTAAACCCTAAAACCCTTTAAACCTTGAACACTAAACCTCAAAATCCTAAAACCTTCTAAACCTAAAACCCTAAAAACCTAAACCTCTCTAAACCCTCAAAACCCTAAACCTCAAAAGCCTAAATCCTTTTAAACCCTAAATCATAATACTTAAACCGCTTTAAACCCTAAACCTTAAACCTTAAACCATCAAACCCTCTAAATCCTAAACCACAAACTGACCTAAACCCTAAACCCCTACTAAACCCTAAACTTAGGGTTTAAGGTTTGGGGTTTAGTGTTTTAGGGTTTAGAGTTTAGGGTTTTAGGGTTTAGGGTTTTAGGATTTAGGGTTTAGGGTTTTAAGGGTTTAGGGTTTAGGGTTTTAGGATTTAGGATTTAGGGTTTAGGGTTTTAAGGTTTAGGGTTTAAGGGTTTAAGGTTTAAGGGTTTAGTGTTTAAAGGTTTTAAGGTTTAGGGTTTAGGATTTTAAGGTTAAGGGTTTAGGGTTTAAAGGTTTTAGGGTTTAGGGTTTTAAGGTTTTATTTTTTTAGGGTTTAGGATTTAAGGGTTTAAGGTTTAAGGGTTTAGTGTTTAAAGGTTTTAAGGTTTAGTGTTTAGGATTTTAAGGTTAAGGGTTTAGGGTTTAAAGGTTTTAGGGTTTAGGGTTTTAAGGTTTTATTTTTTTAGGGTTTAGGGTTTTAGGGTTTAGGGCTTAGGGTTAAGGTTTGGGGTTTAATGTTTTTAGGTTTAAGGTTTAGGGTTTTGGGGTTTTAAGGTTTAGGGTTTAAGGGTTTAAGGGTTTAGGGTTTAAAGGCTTTAAGGTTTAGGGTTTTAGGGTTTTGGGTTTAGGGTTTTAGGGTTTAGGATTTTAGGGTTTAGGGTTTAGGGTTTAAGATTTAGGGTTTTAGGGTTTAGAGTTTGAGGTTTAAGGCTTGGGGTTTAGGGTTTAGGGTTTAAGGCTTGGGGTTTAGGGTTTTAAGATTTTAGGGTTTACGATTTAAGGTTTCGAGCTTCTAGTTTTAGGGTTAAGGGTTTTAGGGTTTAGGGTTTAAGGTTTGCGGTTCAGAGTTTTAGGGTTTATGGTTTAGGGTTTGGGGTTTGAAATTTAGGATTTTAAGGCTTAGGGTTTTAGGGTTTTAGGGTTTTAGGGTTTTAAGGTTTTAAGGTTTAAGGTTTTAGGATTTAGGGTTTAGGGTTAAGGGGTTTTGGGTTTAGGGTTTAGGGTTTTAGGGTTTAAGGTTTTAGGTTTTAGGGTTTAGGGTTTAGGGTTTAAGGGTTTAGGGTTTAAAGGTTTTAAGGTTTAGGGTTTTAAGGTTTTAGGTTTTTAGGGTTTAGGGTTTAGGGTTTAGGGTTTTAGGGTTTAGGGTTTAGTGTTTAGGGTTTAGGATTTAGGGTTTTAGGGTTTAGGGTTTTGGGGTTTTGGAGTTTAGGGTTTAAGGTTTTAGAGTTTAGAGTTTAGGATTTAAGGTTTTAGAGTTTAGGGTTTTAGGGTTTTAAGGTTTTCAAGTTTAAGGTTTAGGGTTTTAGGGGATTAGGGTTTAGGATTTAGGGTTTAAAGTTTTAAGGTTTAGGGTTTAATGGTTTAAGGTTTAAGGGTTTAGCATTTAGGGTTTTAAAGGTTTTAGGGTTTAGGGTTTTAGGGTTTAGGTTTTAAGGTTTAGGGTTTGAGGTTTGGGTTTTGGGGTTTTAAGGTTTTAAAGATTAGGGTTTTAAGGTTTTAGAGTTTAGGATTTAGGGTTTAGGGTTTAGGGTTTTGGATTTTAGGGTTTTGGGTTTTGGGTTTAGGGTTTTGGGGTTTAGGGTTTGGGGTTTAGGGTTTTGGGGTTTTGGTTTTAGGGTTTTAGGGTTTTGGGTTTAGGGTTTTAGGGTTTAAGGTTTTAAGGTTTTAATGTTTTTGATTTTAGGTTTAAGGTTGAGGGTTTTAAGGGTTTAGGGTTTTAGGGTTTAGGGTTTAGGGTTTTAGGATTTAGGGTTTAGGGTTTAGGGTTTAAAGGTTTAAGGGTTTAGGGTTTAAGGGTTTTAGGGTTAAATGTTTAAGGTTTTAAGGTTTTAGGTTTTTAGGGTTTAGGGTTTTAGGGTTTAGGGTTTAGGGTCTAAGGCTTAGAGTTTGGGGTTTTAAGGTTTTAGGGTTTAGGGTTTTAGGGTTTTAGGTATGGGGTTTTGGGTTTTAGGGTTTAGGATTTTAGGGTTTTAAGGTTTAGGGTTTTAGGGTTTTAAGGTTTATGGTTTTAGGGTTTAGGGTTTGATGATTACGGTTTTAGGATTTAGAGTTTAGGGTTTTAGGGTTTAAGGTTTTAAGATTTAGGGTTTAGGGTTTTAAGTGTTTAGGGTTTAGGGTTTAAAGGTTTTAAGGTTTAGGGTTTAAGATTTTAAGGTTAAAGGTTTAGGGTTTAAGGGTTTTAGGGTTTAGTGTTTTAAGCTTTTAGTTTTTAAGGGTTTAGGGTTTTAGGGTTTAAGGCTTAGGGGTTAAGGTTTGGGGTTTAATGTTTTCAGGTTTAAGGTTTAGGGTTTTGGGGTTTTGGGTTTAGGGTTTTAGGGTTTAGGGTTTAGGATTTTAAGGTTTATGGTTTGGGGTTTGGGATTTAGGGTTTTAGGGTTTAGAGTTTAAGGTTTTAGGCTTTTAGGGTTTAGGGTTTAGGGTTTAGGGTTTAGGGTTTAGGGTTTAGGGTTTAAGGCTTAGGGTTTAGGGTTTTAAGATTTTAGGGTTTAGGGTTTGGGGTTTGGAATTTAGGATTTTAAGGTTTAGGGTTTTAGGGTTTTAAGGTTTTAGGGTTTTAAGGTTTTAAGGTTTAAGTTTTAGGATTTAGGTTTTAGGGGTTTAAGGTTTAGGGTTTAGGGTTTTAGGGTTTTGGTTTTAGGGTTTTAGGGTTTAGGGTTTATGGTTTTAGGGGTTTAGGGATTTAAGGGTTTAAGGTTTTTGGGTTTAATGGTTTTAGTGTTTAGGGTTTAAGGGTTTTTGGGTTTAATGGTTTTAGTGTTTAGGGTTTAAGGGTTTTTGGGTTTTAAGGTTTTAGGGTTTAAGGTTTAAGGTTTTATGATTTAAGGTTTAGGGTTTAGGGTTTAGGGCTTAGGGTTTGGGGTATTAAGATTTTAGGGCTTAGGGTTTTAAGGTTGTAGAGTTTAGGTAGGGTTTTAGGGTTTTGGGGTTTTGAAGTTTTGGGTTTAAATTTTTAGAGTTTAGAGTTTAGGGTTTAGGGTTTTAGGGTTTTAGGGTTTAGGCTTTTAGGGGTTTAGGGTTTAGGGTTTAGGGTTTTAGGGTTTAGGCTTTTAGGGGTTTAGGGTTTAGGGTTTAGGTTTTAGGGTTTAAGGGTTTAGGGTTTTAGGGTTTAGGGTTTAAGGGTTTAGGATTTTAGGGTTTTAAGGTTTTAGGTTTTTAAGGTTTAGGGTTTTAGGGTTTAGGATTTTAGGATTTAGGGTTTAGGGTTTAAGGTTTAAGGGTTTAGGGGTTTCAAGGTTTAAGGTTTAGGGTTTTAAGGTTTTAGGTTTTTATGGTTTAGGGTTTTAGTATTTAGGGTTTAGGATTTGAGGCTTAGAGTTTGGGGTTTTAAGGTTTTAGGGTTTTGGGGTTTTGGGTTTTAGGGTTTAAGATTTAGGGTTTTAAGGTTTAGGGTTTTAGGGTTTAGGGTTTAGGGTTTGGCGTTTAGGGTTTTAGGGTTTAGAGTTTAGGGTTTTAGGGTTTAGGGTTTTAGGGTTTAGAGTTTAAGGTTTTAAGGGTTTAGGGTTTAGGGTTTTAGGATTTAGGGTTTAGGGATTAGGGTTTTAAGGTTTAGGGTTTAAGGGTTTAGGGTTTAAATGTTTTAAGGTTTAGGGTTTAGGATTTTAAGGTTAAGGGTTTAGGGTTTAAGGGTTTTAAGGTTTAGGGTTTTAGCGTTTAGGGTTTTAAGGTTTTAGTTTTTTAGGGTTTAGGGTTGTAGGTTTTAGGGCTTAGGGGTTAAGGTTTGGGGTTTAATGTTTTCAGGTTTAAGGTTTAGGGTTTTGGGGTTTTAGGTTTAGGGTTTTAGGGTTTAGCATTTGGGATTTATGGTTTAGGGTTTGGGTCTTGAGATTTAGGGTTTTAGGGTTTAGAGTTTAAGGTTTTAGGCTTTTATGGTTTAGGGTTTAGGGTTTAAGGCTTGGGGTTTAGGGTTTTAAGATTTTAGGGTTTACGGTTTAAGGTTTTAAGGTTTTAGTTTTAGGGTTTAGGGTTTTAGGATTTAGGGTTTGAGGTTTAGGATTTAGAGTTTTAGGGTTTAGGGTTTAGGGTTTAGGGTTTGGAATTTAGGATTTTAAGGTTTAGGGTTTTAGGGTTTTAGGGTTTTAGGGTTTTAAGGTTTTAAGGTTTAAGGTTTTAGGATTTAGGGTTTAGGGTTTAGGGGTTTAGGGTTTAAGGTTTAGCATTTAGGGTTTTAGGGTTTAGGGTTTAGGGTTTAAGGGTTTATGGTTTAAAGGTTTTAGGGCTTAGGGTTTTAAGGTTTTAGGTTTCTAGGGTTTAGGGTGTAGGGTTTAGGGTTTAGGATTTAAGATTTAGGGTTTATGGTTTTAAGGTTTAGGGTTTAATGGTTTAAGGTTTAAGGGTTTTAGGGTTTAGCATTTAGGGTTTTAAAGGTTTTAGGGTTTAGGGTTTTAGGGTTTAGGGTTTTAGGGTTTAGGTTTTAGGGTTTAGGGTTTAAGGCTTGGGTTTTAGGGTTTTAAGGTTTTAAGGATTAGGGTTTTAAGGTTTTAGAGCTTAGAATTTAGGGTTTAAGGTTTTGGGTTTTGGATTTTGGGGTTTTAGGTTTTGGGTTTAGGGTTTTAGTGTTTAGGGTTTGGGATTTAGTATTCTGGGTTTAAGGTTTAGGGTTTTAGTGCTTAAGATTTTAGGGCTTAGTGTTTTAATGTTTACGGTTTTAGGTTTTAAGGTTTAGGGTTTTAAGGGTTTAGTGTTTAGGGTTTTAGGACTTAGGGTTTAGGGTTTTAGGGTTTAGGGTTTAAAGGTTTAAGGGTTAAGGTTTAAGGGATTTAGGGTTAAAGGTTTAGGGTTTTAAGTTTTTAGGCTTTTAGGGTTTAGGGTTTTAGGGTTAGGGTTTAGGGTTTGAGGTTTAGAGTTTGGGATTTTAAGGTTTTAGGGTTTAGGGTTTTGGGGTTTTGGGTTTGGGGTTTTGGGTTTTAGGGTTTAGGATTCTAGGGTTTTAAGGTTTAGGGTTTTAAGGTTTAAGGTTTGAAGTTTAGGGTTTTAGGGTTTAGAGTTTAAGGTTTTAAGGTTTAGGGTTTTAGGATTTAGGGTTTAAGGTTTTAAGGGTTTAGGGTTTAGGATTTTAGGGTTTAGGGTTTTAGGGTTTAGGGTTTGGAGTTTAGGGTTTTAAGGTTTAGAGTTTAGAGTTTTAGGGTTTAGGGTTTAAGGTTTACGGTTTAGAGTTTAGGGTTTAGGGTTTAGGGTTTAGGGTTTGGGTTTAAAATTTAGGATTTTAAGGTTTTAAGGTTTAAGGTTTTAGGATTTAGGGTTAGGGTTTAGGATTTAGCGTTTAGGATTTTAGGGTTTAGGGTTTAGGGTTTTAGGGTTTAGGGTTTAAGGTTTAGGGTTTAGGGTTTAGGGTTTTAGGGTTTTAGGGTTTTAGGGTTTAGGGTTTTAGGGTTTAGGGTTTTAGGATTTAGGGTTTAGGGTTTTAAGGGTTTAGGGTTTAGGGTTTTAGGATTTAGGATTTAGGGTTTAGGGTTTTAAGGTTTAGGGTTTAAGGGTTTAAGGTTTAAGGGTTTAGTGTTTAAAGGTTTTAAGGTTTAGGGTCTAGGATTTTAAGGTTAAGGGTTTAGGGTTTAAAGGTTTTAGGGTTTAGGGTTTTAAGGTTTTATTTTTTCAGGGTTTAGGGTTTATGGGTTTAAGGTTTAAGGGTTTAGTGTTTAAAGGTTTTAAGGTTTAGTGTTTAGGATTTTAAGGTTAAGGGTTTAGGGTTTAAAGGTTTTAGGGTTTAGGGTTTTAAGGTTTTATTTTTTTAGGGTTTAGGGTTTTAGGGTTTAGGGCTTAGGGTTAAGGTTTGGGGTTTAATGTTTTTAGGTTTAAGGTTTAGGGTTTTGGGGTTTTAAGGTTTAGGGTTTAAGGGTTTAAGGGTTTAGGGTTTAAAGGCTTTAAGGTTTAGGGTTTTAGGGTTTTGGGTTTAGGGTTTTAGGGTTTAGGGTTTTAGGGTTTAGGGTTTAGGGTTTAAGATTTAGGGTTTTAGGGTTTAGAGTTTGAGGTTTAAGGCTTGGGGTTTAGGGTTTAAGGCTTGGGGTTTAGGGTTTTAAGATTTTAGGGTTTACGATTTAAGGTTTCGAGCTTTTAGTTTTAGGGTTAAGGGTTTTAGGGTTTAGGGTTTAAGGTTTGCGGTTCAGAGTTTTAGGGTTTATGGTTTAGGGTTTGGGGTTTGAAATTTAGGATTTTAAGGTTTAGGGTTTTAGGGTTTTAGGGTTTTAGGGTTTTAAGGTTTTAAGGTTTTAGGATTTAGGGTTTAGGTTTTAAGGTTTAGGGTTTAGGGTTTTAGGGTTTAGGGTTTTAAGGTTTTAGGATTTAGGGTTTTAGGGGTTTTAGGGTTTAAGGGTTTAGGGTTTAGGGTTTAGGGTTTTAGGGTTTAGGGTTTAGGGTTTAAGGGTTTAGGGTTTAAAGGTTTTAAGGTTTAGGGTTTTAAGGTTTTAGGTTTTTAGGGTTTAGGGTTTAGGGTTTTAGGGTTTAGGGTTTAGTGTTTAGGGTTTAGGATTTAGGGTTTTAGGGTTTAGGGTTTTGGGGTTTTGGAGTTTAGGGTTTAAGGTTTTAGAGTTTAGAGTTTAGGATTTAAGGTTTTAGAGTTTAGGGTTTTAGGGTTTTAAGGTTTTCGAGTTTAAGGTTTAGGGTTTTAGGGGATTAGGGTTTAGGATTTAGGGTTTAAAGTTTTAAGGTTTAGGGTTTAATGGTTTAAGGTTTAAGGGTTTAGCATTTAGGGTTTTAAAGGTTTTAGGGTTTAGGGTTTTAGGGTTTAGGTTTTAAGGTTTAGGGTTTGAGGTTTGGGTTTTGGGGTTTTAAGGTTTTAAAGATTAGGGTTTTAAGGTTTTAGAGTTTAGGATTTAGGGTTTAGGGTTTAGGGTTTTGGATTTTAGGGTTTTGGGTTTTGGGTTTAGGGTTTTGGGGTTTAGGGTTTGGGGTTTAGGGTTTTGGGGTTTTGGTTTTAGGGTTTTAGGGTTTTGGGTTTAGGGTTTTAGGGTTTAAGGTTTTAAGGTTTTAATGTTTTCGATTTTAGGTTTAAGGTTGAGGGTTTTAAGGGTTTAGGGTTTAGGGTTTTAGGATTTAGGGTTTAGGGTTTAGGGTTTAAAGGTTTAAGGGTTTAGGGTTTAAGGGTTTTAGGGTTAAATGTTTAAGGTTTTAAGGTTTTAGGTTTTTAGGGTTTAGGGTTTTAGGGTTTAGGGTTTAGGGTCTAAGGCTTAGAGTTTGGGGTTTTAAGGTTTTAGGGTTTAGGGTTTTAGGGTTTTAGGTATGGGGTTTTGGGTTTTAGGGTTTAGGATTTTAGGGTTTTAAGGTTTAGGGTTTTAGGGTTTTAAGGTTTATGGTTTTAGGGTTTAGGGTTTGATGATTACGGTTTTAGGATTTAGAGTTTAGGGTTTTAGGGTTTAAGGTTTTAAGATTTAGGGTTTAGGGTTTTAAGTGTTTAGGGTTTAGGGTTTAAAGGTTTTAAGGTTTAGGGTTTAAGATTTTAAGGTTAAAGGTTTAGGGTTTAAGGGTTTTAGGGTTTAGTGTTTTAAGCTTTTAGTTTTTAAGGGTTTAGGGTTTTAGGGTTTAAGGCTTAGGGGTTAAGGTTTGGGGTTTAATGTTTTCAGGTTTAAGGTTTAGGGTTTTGGGGTTTTGGGTTTAGGGTTTTAGGGTTTAGGGTTTAGGATTTTAAGGTTTATGGTTTGGGGTTTGGGATTTAGGGTTTTAGGGTTTAGAGTTTAAGGTTTTAGGCTTTTAGGGTTTAGGGTTTAGGGTTTAGGGTTTAAGGCTTAGGGTTTAGGGTTTTAAGATTTTAGGGTTTAGGGTTTGGGGTTTGGAATTTAGGATTTTAAGGTTTAGGGTTTTAGGGTTTTAAGGTTTTAGGGTTTTAAGGTTTTAAGGTTTAAGGTTTTAGGATTTAGGTTTTAGGGGTTTAAGGTTTAGGGTTTAGGGTTTTAGGATTTTGGTTTTAGGGTTTTAGGGTTTAGGGTTTATGGTTTTAGGGGTTTAGGGATTTAAGGGTTTAAGGTTTTTGGGTTTAATGGTTTTAGTGTTTAGGGTTTAAGGGTTTTTGGGTTTAATGGTTTTAGTGTTTAGGGTTTAAGGGTTTTTGGGTTTTAAGGTTTTAGGGTTTAAGGTTTAAGGTTTTATGATTTAAGGTTTAGGGTTTAGGGTTTAGGGCTTAGGGTTTGGGGTATTAAGATTTTAGGGCTTAGGGTTTTAAGGTTGTAGAGTTTAGGTAGGGTTTTAGGGTTTTGGGGTTTTGGAGTTTTGGGTTTAAATTTTTAGAGTTTAGAGTTTAGGGTTTAGGGTTTTAGGGTTTTAGGGTTTAGGCTTTTAGGGGTTTAGGGTTTAGGGTTTAGGCTTTTAGGGGTTTAGGGTTTAGGGTTTAGGTTTTAGGGTTTAAGGGTTTAGGGTTTTAGGGTTTAGGGTTTAAGGGTTTAGGATTTTAGGGTTTTAAGGTTTTAGGTTTTTAAGGTTTAGGGTTTTAGGGTTTAGGATTTTAGGATTTAGGGTTTAGGGTTTAAGGTTTAAGGGTTTAGGGGTTTCAAGGTTTAAGGTTTAGGGTTTTAAGGTTTTAGGTTTTTATGGTTTAGGGTTTTAGTATTTAGGGTTTAGGATTTGAGGCTTAGAGTTTGGGGTTTTAAGGTTTTAGGGTTTTGGGGTTTTGGGTTTTAGGGTTTAAGATTTAGGGTTTTAAGGTTTAGGGTTTTAGGGTTTAGGGTTTAAGGGTTTAGGGTTTAGGGTTTTAGGGTTTTAAGGTTTAGGGTTTTAGGGTTTAGAGTTTAGGGTTTTAGGGTTTAGGGTTTAGGGTTTAGGGTTTTAAGGTTTTAGGGTTTTAGGGTTTAGGGTTTTAGGATTTAGGGTTTAGGGTTTTAAGGTTTAGGGTTTAAGGGTTTAGGGTTTAAATGTTTTAAGGTTTAGGGTTTAGGATTTTAAGGTTAAGGGTTTAGGGTTTAAGGGTTTTAAGGTTTAGGGTTTTAGCGTTTAGGGTTTTAAGGTTTTAGTTTTTTAGGGTTTAGGGTTGTAGGTTTTAGGGCTTAGGGGTTAAGGTTTGGGGTTTAATGTTTTCAGGTTTAAGGTTTAGGGTTTTGGGGTTTTAGGTTTAGGGTTTTAGGGTTTAGCATTTGGGATTTATGGTTTAGGGTTTGGGTCTTGAGATTTAGGGTTTTAGGGTTTAGAGTTTAAGGTTTTAGGCTTTTATGGTTTAGGGTTTAGGGTTTAAGGCTTGGGGTTTAGGGTTTTAAGATTTTAGGGTTTACGGTTTAAGGTTTTAAGGTTTTAGTTTTAGGGTTTAGGGTTTTAGGATTTAGGGTTTGAGGTTTAGGGTTTAGAGTTTTAGGGTTTAGGGTTTAGGGTTTAGGGTTTGGAATTTAGGATTTTAAGGTTTAGGGTTTTAGGGTTTTAGGGTTTTAAGGTTTTAAGG
Source organism: Metroxylon sagu (assembly GCA_017589505.3). NCBI lineage: Eukaryota > Viridiplantae > Streptophyta > Magnoliopsida > Arecales > Arecaceae > Metroxylon > Metroxylon sagu. The sequence continues at coordinate 64,265 of JACVBY030000151.1, read as the reverse complement.
TTTAAGGTTTTAGGATTTAGGGTTTAGGGTTTAGGGGTTTAGGGTTTAAGGTTTAGCATTTAAGGTTTTAGGGTTTAGGGTTTAGGGTTTAAGGGTTTATGGTTTAAAGGTTTTAGGGCTTAGGGTTTTAAGGTTTTAGGTTTCTAGGGTTTAGGGTGTAGGGTTTAGGGTTTAGGGTTTAGGGTTTTAGGGTTTAGGGTTTTAGGGTTTTAGGATTATGGGTTTAGTGTTTAGGGTTTAGGATTTAGAGTTTTAGGGTTTAGGGTTTTTGGATTTTGGGGTTTAGGGTTTAAGGTTTTAGAGTTTATAGTTTAGGATTTAGGGTTTTAGAGTTTAGGGTTTTAGGGTTTTAGGGTTTTAGGGTTTAAGGTTTAGGGTTTCAAGGGATTAGGGTTAAGGGTTTTAGGATTTAGGATTTAGGGTTTAAGGTTTTAAGGTTTAGGGTTTAATGGTTTAAGGTTTAAGGGTTTTAGGGTTTAGCGTTTAGGGTTTTAAAGGCTTTAGGGTTTAGGGTTTTAGGGTTTAGGGTTTAAGTTTTAGGGTTTAAGGCTTAGGTTTTGGGGTTTTAAGGTTTTAAAGATTAGGGTTTTAAGGTTTTAGAGTTTAGGGTTTAGGGTTTAGGGTTTAGGATTTTGGGGTTTAGGGTTTTAGGGTTTAGGGTTTTAATGTTTTAATGTTTACGGTTTTAGGTTTTAAGGTTTAAGGTTATAAGGGTTTAGGGTTTAGGGTTTTAGGGTTTAGGGTTTAAAGGTTTAGTGTTTAAGGGTTTTAGATTTAGGGTTTTAAGGTTTTAGATTTTTAGGGTTTAGGGTTTTAGGGTTTAGGGTTTAAGGTTTGAGGCTTAAAGTTTGGGGTTTTGGGTTTTAGGGTTTAGGATTTTTGGGTTTTAAAGTTTAGGGTTTTAGGGTTTAGGGTTTGGAGTTTAGGATTTTAGGGTTTAGGGTTTTAATGGTTTAGGGTTTAGGGTTTTAGGATTTAGGGTTTAGGGTTTTAATGATTTAGGGTTTTAGGATTTAGGGTTTTAGGATTTAGGGTTTAGGGTTTTAATGGTTTTGGGTTTAGGGTTTTAGGATTTAGGGTTTAGGGTTTAGGGTTTTAAGGTTTAAGATTTAAGGGTTTAAGGTTTAAGGGTTTAGGGTTTAAAGGTTTTAAGGTTTAGGGTTTAGGATTTTTAGGTTAAGGGTTTAGGGTTTAAGGGTTTCAGGGTTAGGCTTTTAAAGTTTTAGTTTTTTAGGGTTTAGGGTTTTAGGGTTTAGGGCTTAGGGGTTAAGGTTTGGGGTTTAATGTTTTTAGGTTTAAGGTTTTGGTTTTTGGGGTTTTGGGTTTAAGGTTTTAGGGTTTAGGGTTTAGGGTTTTAGGGTTTAGGGTTTGGGGTTTAGGATTTAGGGTTTTAGGGTTTAAAGTTTAAGGTTTTAGGCTTTTAGGGTTTAGGTTTTAGGGTTTAGGGTTTAAGGCTTGGGGTTTAGGGTTTTAAGATTTTAGGGTTTAGGGTTTAAGGTTTCGAGGTTTTAGTTTTGAGGGTTTAGGGTTTAAGGTTTAGGGTTTAGAGTTTTAGGGTTTAGGGTTTAGGGTTTGGGGTTTGGAATTTAGGATTTTAAGGTTTAGGGTTTTAAGGTTTTAAGGTTTAAGGTTTTAGGATTTAGGGTTTAAGGTTTAGGGGTTTAGGGTTTAGGATTTAGGGTTTTATGGTTTTAGGGTTTAGGATTTAGGGTTTTATGGTTTTAGGGTTTAGGGTTTAGGGTTTTAGGGGTTTAGGGTTTTAGAATTTTACGGTTTAAGATTTTAGGGTTTTAGGTTTTTAGGGCTTTAGGGTTTCATGTTTGGGGTTAAGTGTTTTAGGGGTTCAAGGTTTGATATTTTGTGTTTAGGTTTTCGAGTTCAAGGTTTAGGGTTTTAGGATTTTAGAGTTTAAGAGGTTTTAAGTTTAGGGTTTTAGGAATTTTAGGTTTAGGATTTTAGTGTTTTAGGTTTTTAGGGCTTTAGGGTTTTAGGATTTTTGGGTTTTAGGTTTTAAGGTTTAAGCTTTAGATTTTAAGAGTTTTAGAGTTTTTAGGAGGTTTTAATTTCATGGTTTTAGGGTTTAATGGTTTGGAGTTTAAGGATTTAGGATTTAGGTTTTACGATTTAGAGTGGTTTAGGGATTAGGGTTGAGAGGGGTTTAGGGTTTACGATTTTAACAATTTGGAGTGGTTTAGGGTTTAGCAATGCTTATGGTTTTAGGGTTTAGGGTTTAGAAGGTTTTAGCATTTAGAATTTTGAAGTTTTACCTAGTCTAAGGTTCATGTATTAAAGGGGTTTAGGGTTTTGGAGGTTTAGGGACTAGGGTTCTAGAGTTTAGGGTTTAGAATTTAGGGTTTCATGTTTGGGGCTAAGGGTTTTAGGGGTTCAAAGTTTGGTATTCTGGGTTTAGGTTTTTAGGTTTAAGGTTTAGAGTTTTAGGATTTTAGGGTTTAAGAGATTTGAGGGTTTAGTGTTTTAGTATTTTAAGGTTTAGGATTTTAAGATTTTAGGTTTTTATGGCTTTAGGGTTTAAAGGTTTTTCGAGTGTAAGGTTAAAGGTTTTTCAGGATTTAGATTTAAGGTTTAGATTTTAGGGTTTTTAGGGGTTTTAATTTCATGGTTTTAGGGTTTAAGGGTTTGAGGTTTAAGGATTTAGGGTTGATGGTTGAGGGTTTATAGTGGTTTAGGGTTTAGTGTCAAGGGTTTAGTATCGTTTAGGGTTGAGAGGGGTTTAGGATTTATGATTTTAGCGATTTGGGATGGTTTAGCATTTAGTGTTTAGCGATATTTAGGGTTTTAGGATTTAGGGTTTAGAAGGTTTTAGGGTTTAGGGTTTTGAGGTTTGACCTGGTTTAGGGCTCAAGGATTAAAGGGGTCTAGGGACTAGGGTTTTAATGTTTAGGGTTTAGAATTTAGGATTTAGGGTTTCGTGTTTAGGGTTGAGAGTTTTAGGGGTTCAAGGTTTGGTATTCTAAGTTTAGGCTTTATGATTTTATGGTTTAGGATTTTTGGGTTTCAAGGTTAACGATTTTAGGGTTTTAGGTTTTTAGGGCTTTAAGATTTAAAGAATTTTAGGGTTTAGGGTTTAAGCTTTAGATTTTAGGGGTTTTAGGGTTTTTAGGAGGTTTTAATTTCATGGTTTTAGGGTTTAATGGTTTGGGGTGTAAGGATTTAAGGTCTATAGTTTAGGGTTTAAAGTGGTTTAGGGTTTAGGGTTGAGGGTTTAGTATGGTTTAGGGTTGAGAGGGGTTTAGGGTTTACGATTTTAATGGTTTGGTATGGTTTAGCATTTAAAGTTTAGCTATATTTAGGGTTTTGAGGGTTTTAGGGTTTAGGGTTTAGGGATTAAGGGGTTTATGATTTATTTGGGTTTAGGGACTAGAGTTGTATAGTTTAGGGTTTAGGGTTTAGAGTTTCGGGTTTAGGGTTAAGGGTTTTAGGGGTTCAAGTTTTAGGGCTTTACGATTTTAGGATTTAAAAGCCTTTAGGGTTTAAAGTTTAAGGGTTTAGTGTTTAGGATTTTAGGGTTTTAGGTTTTTAGGGCTTTAAGATTTTTAGGCTTTAGGGTTTAAGTTTTAGATTTTAGGATTTTAAGGATTTATGGTTTAGGGTTTAGGGTTTAGAGTGGTTTAGGGTTTAGGTAGTATGGTTTAGGGTCGAGAGGGGTTTAGGGTTTAGGTTTTAAGGTTTAAAGGGGTCTATGGTTTAGTGGTTTAGGGTTTAGTAGGGCTTAGGGTTTAGGGCTCTAGGGTTCGGGCTTTAGAGGTGTTTAGGGTTTCAAGTTTTAATGTTTAGGGTTTAGAGGGTTTTGGATTTAGAAGGGTTTAGGTTTTAGGATTTTGGGTTTAGAGGGTTTAGGTTTAGGGTTTCAGGTTTTAGGGTTTATACAATTTTAGGATTTAGAGGAGTTTAGTATGTGGAGTTTAGGTTTAGAGATGTTTGGGTTTTAGGATTCAGGGTTTAGAGGTGTTTAGGGTTTAAGGGATTAGGGATCAAGGTTTAGAGGGGTTATGGTTCAAAGTGGTTTAGGGTTTAGGGTTGAAGATTTAGTGGGGCTTATGGTTTAAAGGGGTTTAAGGTTTTGGGTTTTAGTTGTTTGGAGTGGTTTAGGATTTTGTGTTTTAAGGGTTTAGGATTTAGAGGGGTTTTAGAGATTAAGGTTTAGAGGGTTTTAGGATTTAGAGGGCTCTATGGTTTAAGGATTTAGGGTTTAATGGGGTTTAGGGTTTAGGGGTCTAGGGTATGGGGTTTTGACATATTTAGGGTTTTAAGGTTTAGTGTTTAGGGTTTAGGAGGTTTTAGGGTTGAGAGGGGTTTAAGGTTTATGGTTTAGAGGGTTTTAGGGTTGAGAGGGGTTTAGGGTTTAGTGTTTAGGGTTTTAAGGTTTAACCTTGTTTAAGGTTCAAGAATTAAAGGGGTTTAGGGTTTATAGGAGTTTAAGGACTAGAGTTTTAGGGTTTAGGGTTGAGGGTTTCGTTGTTGGGGTTAAGTGTTTTAGGGGTTCAAGGTTTGGAATTTTAGGATATTAGGTTTTTAGGGCTTTAGGGTTTAAAGGTTTTTTAAGTTAGGGTTTAAGCTTTAGATTTTAGGGCTTTAGAGTTTTTAGGGGGTTTTAATTTCATGGTTTTAGGTTTTAATGGTTTGGGGTTTAAGGATTTAGGGTTTAGGGTTTAGGGTTTAGTGTTTAGAGCTTAAACCCTAAACCTTAAAACCCTAAAGCCCTAAAAACCTAAAACCCTAAAATCCTAAACCTTGAAATTCTAAAACCCTAGTCGCTAGACCCATATAAACCCTAAACTCGTTTAATCACTAACCATTTAACGAGGTTAATCCTTAAAACCCTAAACCCTAAAACCCTAATCTCTAAACCTTAAACTGCTTCAAACTGCTAAAATTGTAAACCGTAAACCCCTCTCAACCCTAAAACATACTAAACCCTCAATTTAAACCCTAAACCACTCTAAACTCTAAATTGTAAATCCTTAAACCCTAAACCATTAAACCCTAAAATTATGAAATTAAAACCTCCTAAAATCCTTAAACACCTAAAATCTAAAGCTTAAACCCCTAAACCCTAAAAACCTTTAAACCCTAAAGCCCTGGAAACTTGAAATCCCAAACCTTAAAATTCTAAAACCCTAAATCCTAAAACCTCTTAAACCTTAAAATCCTAAAACCCTAAACCCTGAATCCAAGAACCTAAACCCAAAATACCAAACCTTGAACACCTAAAAACCTTAACCCAAAACATGAAATCCTAAATCCTGAACCTTAAACTTTAAACCCTAAACCCTAAATCCTGAAACCCTAGTCCCTAAACCCCTTTAATCACTGAACCCTAAACAAGTTAAACTTCAAAACTTTAAATGCTAAAACCTTCTAAACCCTAAACCCTAAAGCTTTAAATATCAAGAAAACACGAACCCTGAAGCACTTCAAACTGCTAAAATCATAAACTTTAAACTCCTCTCAACCCTAAATCATACTAAATCCTCAACCGTAAACCCTAAACCACTCTAAACCCTAAACCCATTAAATCCTTGAACCCTTAACTAGGTCAATCCTTAAGACCCTAAACCCTAAAACCCTCTAAACCTATTCCCTAAAACCCTAAATATCACTAAATCCTAAACCCTAAACCACTTCAAATTGCTAAAATCATAAACCCTAAACCCCTCTCAACCCTAAAACATACTAAACCCTTAACCCTAAACCATAAACCACTCTAAACCCTAAACCCTAAACCATAAATCCTTAAACCCCAAACCATTCAACCCTAGATCCATGAAATTAAAACCTCCTAAAATCCCTAAAACCCCTAAAATCTAAAGTTTAAACCCTAAAGCCTTAAAAACTTAAAATCCCAAACCTTAAAATCTTAAAACCCTAAATCCTAAAACCTCTTAAACCCTAAAAATCCTAAAACTCTAAACCCTGAACCCAATAACCTAAACTTAGAATACCAAACCTTGAATGCCTAAAACCTTTAAACCCAAACATGAAACCCTAAATCCTAAACCCTAACCCGTAAACCCCTATAAACCCTAAATCCTAAACCCCTAGTCCTTAAACCCCTATAAACCCCAAACCCCTTTAATTTTTGAACCCTAAACAACTCCAAATTGCTAAAATCGTAAACCCTAACCCCTTCTAAACCCTCAACCCTAAACCCTAAACCATAAATCCTTAAACCTCAAACCATTAAACCCTAAAACCATGAAATTAAAACCCTCCTAAAAACCCTAAAAACCTTAAAAATCTAAAGCTTAAACCCTGAACTCTAAAAGCCATTATACCCTAAAGCCCTAAAAACCTAAAACTCTAAAATCCTAAATTTAAAATCCTAAAACCCTAAACCTTAAACCCAAAAACCTAAACCCGGAGTACCAAACCTTAAAGCCTTAAAACATTAAAACCCTTAACCCAAAACATAAAACCATAAATCCTAAACCCTAGACCTTAAACCCTAAACTTTAAACCTTAAAACCCTAAATATTGCTAAACCCAAAGCCCCAAACCACTCCAAATCATTAAAATCATAAACCCTAAACCCCTCTCAATCCTAAAACCTACTAAACCCTCAACCTAAACCCTAAACCTTTAAGCCCTAAACCCTAAATCCTTAAACTTGAAACCATTAAAACATAAAACCATGAAATTAAAACCCCCTAAAAACCCTAAAATATTTAAAATCTAAACCCTAAAACCTAAACCCTAAAACCCTTAAACCCTAAAGCCCTAAAAACTTGAAACCCTAAAATCCATAAACCCTAAACCCAAAAATCTCTTAAACGCTAAAATCATATAACCCTAAACCCTAAAGTCTAAACCCTAAAACCCTTGAACCTAAACACTTATAAACCTTAAACCCCTTGAATTCTTAAACCCTAAACTAGGTCAAACCTTAAAACCCTAAATCCTAAAACCCTCTAGCCCTTAGGGTTTAGGGTTTAGGGTTTATGATTTAAGGTTTCATGTTTGGGGTTAAGGATTTTAGGGATTCAAGGTTTGATATTTTAGGTTTTAGGTTTAGAGTTTAGGATTTTAGGATTTTAAAGTTTAGGATTTTAAGGTTTTAGGTTTTTAGGGCTTTAGGGTTTTTAGGCCTTAGGGTTTAAGTTTTAGATTTTAGGGGTTTTAGGATTTTTAGGGGGTTTTAATTTCATGGTTTTAAGGTTTCATGGTTTGGGATTTAAGGATTTTGGGTTTAGAGGTTGAGGGTTTAGGGTTTCAAGGCTTGGTGTTTAAGGTTTAAAGGGTTTTAGGATTTTAAAAGGTTTTCAATTTAGATGGGTTTATAGTTTAGGGTTTATGGTGTTTTGGGTTTAGAAGGTTTTAGGGTTTTGAAAGGTTTTTGTTTTAGATGGGTTTAGGGTTTAGGGTTTAGTGGGTTTTAAGTTTTAGAGGAGTTTAGGGTTTAGGGTTTAGAGTTTAGAGAGGTTTAGGGGATTAGGGTTCAGGGTTTAAAAGGTTTTAGGTTTCTAAGTGGTTTAAGATTTAAGGGTTTAGGGGCTAGGATTTTATAGTGTTTAGGGTTTTAGGATTTTGGGTTTAGAGAAACATAGGGTTTAGAGAGGTTTATGGTTTAGTGTTTAGAGGGGTTAGGGTTTAGGATTTTGGGTTTAGGTCTTAGGGTTTAAGGATTTAGGGTTTAAAGGGGTTTAGCATTGAGAGGGGTTTAGGGCTTAGGGTTTTAAGGTTTGACCTGATTTAGAGTTCAGAGATTAAAAGGCATTTAGGGCTTACAAGGGTTTAAGGGTTAGGGGTTTACGGACTAGGGTTTTAGGGTTTAGGATTTAGGGTTTCATGTTTGGGGTTAAGGGTTTTAGGGGCTCAAGGTTTGGTCTTCTAGGTTAGGGTTTTTGAATTCAATGTTTAGGGTTTTAAGAATTTAGGGTTTAAGAGGTTTTAGGGTTTAGGGTTTAAAGGTTTTGAGTTTTACAATTTATGGTTTAGGATTTTAGGGTTTTAGGATCTTAGGGTTATAAGTTTTTAGGGCTTTAGGGTTTTAGGGTTTTAGGGTTTAGGGTTTAAGATTTTGATTTTTGAATTTTTAAGGTTTTTAAGGGGTTTAAGTTTCATGGATTTAAGGTTTAATGGTTTAGGATTTAAGGGGTTTTAGGGTTTGAAATTTAAGGATTTATGGTTTAGGGTGGTTTAGGGTTTATGATTGAGGGTTTAGTATGATTTAGGGTTGAGAGGGGTTTAGTATGGTTTTACAATTTTAACGGTTTGGAGTGGTTTGGGATTTTAGAGTTTTAGGTTCTTAGGGCATTAAGGTTTAAGGGTTTTAGGGTTTAAGGTTTAAGTTTTAAACTTTAGGGGTTTTAAGGTTTTCAAAGGGTTTTAATTTCATGGTTTTAGGGTTTAATGGTTTATGATTTAAGGATTTAGGGTTTAGGGTTTAGGGTTTAGCAATATTTAGGATTTTAGGGTTTAGGGTTTAAAGGGTTTAGTGTTTTAAGGTTTGACCTGGTTTAGGGTTCAAGGATTAAAGGGATTTAGGGTTTAGGGTTTAGGATTTAGGGTTTCATGTTTGGGGCTAACGATTTTAGGGTTCAAGGTTCGGTATTTTGGGTTTAAGCTTTTGGGTGCAAGGTGCTTTATGATTTTAGAGTTTAAGAGGCTTTAGGGTTTAGGGTTTAAGGTTTTAGGGTTTAAGGGTTTTAAAGTTTAGGATTTTAGGGTTTTAGATCTTTAGGGCTTTAGGGTTTAAGGGTTTTTAGGCTTTAGAGTTTAAGTTTTAGATTTTAAGGATTTTAGGGTTTTTAGGGGGTTTTAATTTCAAGGTTTTAGGGTTTAATGGTTTAGGGTTTAAGGATTTAAGGTTTAGGGTTTAGGGTTTACCATGGTTTAGGGTTTAGGGTTGAGGGTTTAGTATGTTTTAGGGTAGAGAGGGATTTAGTATTTATGATTTTAGCAGTTTGGAGTGGTTTAGGGTTTATGGTTTAGCAATATTTAGGGCTTAAGGGTTTAGGGTTTAGAGGCTTTTAGGGTTTAGTGATTTAAGGTTTAGTAAGGCTTAAGGTTTAGGGATCTAGGGTTTGGTGTTTAGAGAGGTTTAGGGTTTCAGGGTTTAGTGTTTAGGATTTAGAGGGTTTTAGGGTTTTGAGGAGTTTTGGATTTAGAAGGGTTTAAAGTTTAAGGTTTTAAGGTTTTGGGTCTAAAGGGCTTACAATTTAGGGTTTCTGGTTTTAGGGTTTAGGGTTTAGGGTTTATACAATTTTTGAATTTTGAAGGGTTTAGGGTGTAGAGTTTAGGGTTTAAAGAAATTTGGGTTTTAGGGATCAAGGTTTAGAGTGGTTTAGGGTTTAGGTGATTAGGGTTTAGGATTTAAAGGGGTTATGATTTAAAGTGATTTAGGGTTTAGGGTTAAGGGTTTAGTGGGATTTATGCATGGACCATAAGCAAATATGAAAGGTAGATGGTGCCTCCTTGATTCTTGTGCCACCCTACGATAAATATGGAAGCCCTTGTTGCCAGCCCACACATATATGGAACCTCCTTGATTCTTGTGCCACCCCATGACAAATATGGAAGCCTTTGTTGCCATCCCACACATATATGAAAGCTCCTTGATTCTTGTTGCCGCCCCTTGATTTCTTACCATGATCGCCCAGTCCAAAGGAGGAATGCTTTTGCCGCCTCATGCTTTCTTGCCATGACCGCCCAGTCCAAAGGAGGAATGCTTTGCTGCCCCATGCTTTCTTGCCATGACTGCCCAATCCAAAGGAGGAATGCTTTGCCGCCCCATGCTTTCTTGCCATGACCGCCTAGTCTAAGTAAAGAAAGAGATGTGGAGATCATATTCTATTCCTATTTGTCATGCTTTGACCAATCTTAAGAAAATTCTTTTCTATGTATGATGAATTCTAGTCCTATTGTAATAAGGAGTAGAGGAAGTTTATAAATACTCCCTCTCTTTCTCTTGTACTGGGAGAATAATTGGATGAATGAAACAAGAAGACCTCTTGTTCTATTCCGTGCCTTGAGCATTGTCACTCCAGGGAGAGGGTGAGAGACCTAAAGCATCACAACACAAACCCTAGTTCCATCCCTTGGCCGCCAACTCCTAGTTCCCATCCTTTGCCATCCACCACAAGCATCAAGTCCCTGGCATCCAAGAGTTCTCCTGGCAAACCAAGGTTGAAGTGATCTTCTACAATCAGCAAGGAGTCCATATCATCCTTTGAAAGGTCCAGATTGAAGAGCTTCAGCAATATTGGGCTTGATAACTCAAGATCCTCAGGTATCGAGATCTGAGGAGGAGTTCTTCCTTGCCACAGAACCATCAGCCTGCAACCTAGGGCCCCAAGGAAAAACTAGCTTGTCCTTCAGAGCACATCCTTCGAGGAACGGTGTGAACCTGCTGATTCAGAAGCTGTTATATCATTGCTGGGTAATCCAAACTACCCCCCTCTAAGATCTGATTTATTGAAGATAACGAGTATGTTCTAATTAGGAGTTTCTCAATTATTGTGATCCTATTTCTTAGTTTTCTTTAAAGGGTTTAGTTTTGAAGAATCATAACTTGATATCTTTGTCTGCATATTTTTGGTCTATCTTTGGGAATCAATCCATAAAAATCTCAAATCTTTAATCTGAAATTTATTTTCTTTATGATAGTCAACAACATGCCTTCATATTCCGCATCATAGGGACTAAGGTTTTAGAGTGTTTAGGGTTTTAAGATTTTGAGTTTAGAGGGGTTTAGAGGTACTTAGGGTTTAGAGAGGTTTAGGGTTTTGTGTTTAGAGGGATTAGGGGTTTATGATTTAGGGTTTAAGGATTTTGGGTTTAGGATTTAGGGTTTAGAGGGGTTTACGATTGAAAGGGGTTTAGGATTTTAGGGTCTTATGGTTTGACCTAGTTTTAGGGTTTAGGGTTTAGGGTTAGGGTTAAAGGTCTAGTATGGTTTAGGGTTGAGAGGGGTTTAAGTTTTATGATTTTAGCAATTTGGAGTGGTTTGGGGTTTAGGATTAATGATATTTAGGGTTTTTTAGGGTTTAAGGTTTAGAGGGTTTTAGGATTTAGGGTTTAAAGGGTTTTAGGGTTTAAAGGGGTCTATGGTTTAGTGGTTTAGGGTTTAGTGGTACTTAGGGTTTAGGAGTCTAGGGTTTATGGTTTAAAGGGATTTATGGTTTTAGGGTTTACTATTTAGGGTTTAGGGGTTTTAGGGTTTTAAGGGGTTTTGGGTTTAAAGGAGTTTTGGGTTTAAAGGAGAGGGAATTGATTTCACTTCGGATGGATTCCTTTTTTCTGAATGCTAGGATGCACTCCTATTTAAAAGAGGCAGAGGGATGCATCACTAAGGGATGCATCCCATCCACACGTCTTATCATGATGAGGCATGTCCCAAGGGTAGCGCCTCATCATGATGAGGCACTAAGGAGAGGGGCACATCTAAGAGAGAGGGAAAAGATGTATCCATGCGCTATCAACTTTTCACACTGATAACCTCACCCCACACTTATTTCATGATAATCCAATAGTCCAGATTAAGGCACCATCCAATGGTCCAAAAGTAAGGCACCATCACCAATGGTTCAGATTCAGGCGCCAACCAATGATCTAGATTCAGGCAACAACCAATGGTCTAGGTCCTTCATCCAGGGAGCCATCTAATGGTCCAGATCAAGTCATTGACCAATGGTCCAGATCCATTTTTCAAAAAACCATCCAATGGTCCAAATAAAGCCAATTAGGTTCTAACTCTTGGCCAACCCATATTAGGTCATGATCTAATTATATTAGATTAACCTAATACAAGAATTAGATTTGAATCCAATTCGAATCAAGAGCTAGGGTTTGCAACACGTGCTAGCATGTTTATTCTGCAAACATGATCTAATTCAATTAAACCCTTGATCAGTTCCTTTTATGTGTGACCCATTGGGTTCCACATCTAGCCAGCAGTAGGTGTGGGTGCAAGTTGACCTATCATGATTAGAACATTTCTAATCCTTATAGGTCCAATCAATGCAATCCCAAACTTGATAATTAGAACCCTTTCTAATTATTGATCAAATTAAACTCTTTAATTCAATCAAACCTACTAGATAAGATTGACGTCTAGCAACGTATCATGTCTACCCAGAAGATATGAAATTTGGTGGATATATCAAGCATACCCTTCCGTGGCAAGTTACCGTGCAATTCAATCCTTCAATCATACTGCATTCCGAATAAGTATATGAGTATGGATCAATGTCAAACTCAATTACTTATTCATGTCTCTCTTAATCTTCTAATGATAATTCAATTAATGAAACATTAGAAACTCCTTTTAATTTTTTATTCTGCTTTGATCAAAGACTTCCTGAATCATCATAAGATTAGAGCAAATAGGATGTGGTCTTCTCTTACTATAAGTGATTTATTCCTTATTGATCTACTCACAATCTTCATACACAATCCATCATATCTAGAATACCTCGTACACAACTTAATGTCATGAATGAGTGTAAACCAAAACATGGATTCATGTGCATAAGATAGTATAGTGATCTTAGGTCTAAGGATCACTTATACAACTCCCACATAGAGAATTATCTTTTAACAAATGAGCAAGCATCCATAAGATGTTCTCTTAGTAGGTCAATTCAGTGAACTCATTCCTCTAATGAGCACCCACATCTTTATATTAGTGTCTCACACAAGTGATTGTGAGATCAATCACCCTTTGCATCAAGCATACATAAGATGTGCCAATCTTTTTGGTAACATTGATCCCCAACTCAATATACCAATGACTGAGAATATTTTAGATTAGGGTTTTAGGGTCTTAGGTCTCACTGGTATGATCTCATCATAACCCTAAAACCATTGCCCTAATCTATAGGGTTCATCATAATTATAAGAAGCAGCAAATCATGAAACATAATGCCTTTTTTTTATAACCAAAATGTCATGTACATAATTTGAAAGAACAAAAGAAACCCTATCGCAATACAAATTGCGATTAGCTTTCAGGGCACAACTCTTAAACCCTTAAACCCTAAACCTTTAACCTTAAAATCTTAAACCCTAAACCTTAAAACCTTTAAACCCTAAACCCTAAACACTTAAAACCCTAAACCCTAAATCTTAAAACCTTAAACCCTAAAACCCTAAACTCTAAATCCTAAAACCGTAATCATCAAACCCTAAACCCTAAAACCATAAACCTTAAAACCCTAAAACCCTAAACCTTAAAACCCAAAACCGCATACCTAAAACCCTAAAACCCTAAACCCTAAAACCATAAACCTTAAAACCCTAAAACCCTAAACCTTAAAACCCTAAAATCCTAAACCCTAAAACCCAAAACCCCATACCTAAAACCCTAAAACCCTAAACCCTAAAACCTTAAAACCCCAAACTCTAAGCCTTAGACCCTAAACCCTAAACCCTAAAACCCTAAACCCTAAAAACCTAAAACCTTAAAACCTTAAACATTTAACCCTAAAACCCTTAAACCCTAAACCCTTAAACCTTTAAACCCTAAACCCTAAACCCTAAATCCTAAAACCCTAAACCCTAAACCCTTAAAACCCTCAACCTTAAACCTAAAATCGAAAACATTAAAACCTTAAAACCTTAAACCCTAAAACCCTAAACCCAAAACCCTAAAACCCTAAAACCAAAACCCCAAAACCCTAAACCCCAAACCCTAAACCCCAAAACCCTAAACCCAAAACCCAAAACCCTAAAATCCAAAACCCTAAACCCTAAACCCTAAATCCTAAACTCTAAAACCTTAAAACCCTAATCTTTAAAACCTTAAAACCCCAAAACCCAAACCTCAAACCCTAAACCTTAAAACCTAAACCCTAAAACCCTAAACCCTAAAACCTTTAAAACCCTAAATGCTAAACCCTTAAACCTTAAACCATTAAACCCTAAACCTTAAAACTTTAAACCCTAAATCCTAAACCCTAATCCCCTAAAACCCTAAACCTTAAACTTGAAAACCTTAAAACCCTAAAACCCTAAACTCTAAAACCTTAAATCCTAAACTCTAAACTCTAAAACCTTAAACCCTAAACTCCAAAACCCCAAAACCCTAAACCCTAAAACCCTAAATCCTAAACCCTAAACACTAAACCCTAAACCCTAAAACCCTAAACCCTAAACCCTAAACCCTAAAAACCTAAAACCTTAAAACCCTAAACCTTAAAACCTTTAAACCCTAAACCCTTAAACCCTAAACCCTAAACCCTAAAACCTGAAACCTTAAACCCTAAAACCCTAAACCCTAAACCCAAAACCCCTTAACCCTAAACCCTAAATCCTAAAACCTTAAACCTTAAAACCTTAAAACCCTAAAACCCTAAAACCCTAAAACCCTAAGCCTTAAAATCCTAAATTTCAAACCCCAAACCCTAAACCATAAACCCTAAAACTCTGAACCGCAAACCTTAAACCCTAAACCCTAAAACCCTTAACCCTAAAACTAGAAGCTCGAAACCTTAAATCGTAAACCCTAAAATCTTAAAACCCTAAACCCCAAGCCTTAAACCCTAAACCCTAAACCCCAAGCCTTAAACCTCAAACTCTAAACCCTAAAACCCTAAATCTTAAACCCTAAACCCTAAACCCTAAAATCCTAAACCCTAAAACCCTAAACCCAAAACCCTAAAACCCTAAACCTTAAAGCCTTTAAACCCTAAACCCTTAAACCCTTAAACCCTAAACCTTAAAACCCCAAAACCCTAAACCTTAAACCTAAAAACATTAAACCCCAAACCTTAACCCTAAGCCCTAAACCCTAAAACCCTAAACCCTAAAAAAATAAAACCTTAAAACCCTAAACCCTAAAACCTTTAAACCCTAAACCCTTAACCTTAAAATCCTAAACACTAAAGCTTAAAACCTTTAAACACTAAACCCTTAAACCTTAAACCCTTAAATCCTAAACCCTAAAAAAATAAAACCTTAAAACCCTAAACCCTAAAACCTTTAAACCCTAAACCCTTAACCTTAAAATCCTAAACCCTAAACCTTAAAACCTTTAAACACTAAACCCTTAAACCTTAAACCCTTAAACCCTAAACCTTAAAACCCTAAACCCTAAATCCTAAATCCTAAAACCCTAAACCCTAAACCCTTAAAACCCTAAACCCTAAATCCTAAAACCCTAAACCCTAAAACCCTAAACTCTAAACCCTAAAACACTAAACCCCAAACCTTAAACCCTAAAACCCTAAAATCCTAAACCCTAAAACCCAAAACCCCAAACCCAAAACATCAAAACCCTAAACCCTACAACCTTAAAACCCCAAACTCTAAGCCTTAAACCCTAATCCCTAAACCCTAAAACCCTAAACCCTAAAAACCTAAAACCTTAAAACCCTAAACCTTAAACCTTGAAACCCTTAAACCCTAAACCCTAACCCTAAATCGTAAAATTGTAAACCCTAAACCTTAATTCCTAAAACCCTAAACCCTAAAATCCTAAAACCCTAAATCCTAAACCCTAAAACCCTAAACCTTAAAAACCTAAAACCTTAAAACCCTAAACACTAAAACCCTTAAACCATAAACCCTTAAACACTAAAACCCTAAACCCTAAAACCTAAACCCCTAAAAGCCTAAACCCTAAAACCCTAAAACCGTAAACCCTAAACTTTAAACTCTAAAAACTTAAACCCAATACTTTGAAACACCAAAACCCTAAAACCCTAAACCCTAAAACCTAAACCCCTAAAAGCCTAAACCCTAAAACCCTAAAACCGTAAACCCTAAACTCTAAACTGTAAAAACTTAAACCCAAAACTTTGAAACACCAAAACCCTAAAACCCTACCTAAACTCTACAACCTTAAAACCCTAAGCCCTAAAATCTTAAATCCCCAAACCCTAAGCCCTAAACCCTAAACCCTAAACCCTAAACCCTAAAACCTAAATCATAAAACCTTAAACCTTAAACCCTAAAACCTTAAAACCCTAAACCCTAAACCTTAAAACCCGAAAACCCTTAAACCCTAAAACCTAAAACCCTTAAACCCAAAAACCTTAAACCCTTAATCCCTAAACCCCTAAAACCATAAACCCCTAAACCCTAAAACCCTAAACCCTAAACCCCTAAACCCTAAACCCTAAACCCTAAATCCTAAAACCTTAAACCTTAAAACCTTAAAACCTTAAAA
Source organism: Metroxylon sagu (assembly GCA_017589505.3). Taxonomy (NCBI): domain Eukaryota; kingdom Viridiplantae; phylum Streptophyta; class Magnoliopsida; order Arecales; family Arecaceae; genus Metroxylon; species Metroxylon sagu. Next base: position 48,136 of record JACVBY030000151.1, on the reverse strand, counting down.
CCCTAAAACTCTAAACCTTAAAATCCTAAATTTCAAACCCCAAACTCTAAACCCTAAACTCCAAAACTCTAAACTCCAAACCTCAAACCCTAAACCCTAAAACCCTAAACCCTAAAACTAAAACCTTGAAACCTTAAACCCTAAACCCTAAACCCTAAGCCTTAAACCCTAAGCCTTAAACCCTAAACCCTAAACCCTAAACCCTAAAAGCATAAAACCATAAATTCTAAACCCTAAAACCCTAAATCCCAAACCCCAAACCCTAAACCCTAAAACCCTAAACCCAAAACCCCAAAACCTTAAACCTTAAATCTGAAAACTCTAAACCCCAAACCTTAACCCCTAAGCTCTAAACCCTAAAACCCTAAACCCTAAAAAACTAAAACCTTAAAACCCCAAACCCTAAAACCCTTAAACCCTAAGCCCTTAATCTTAAAATCCTAAACCCTAAACCTTAAAACCTTTAAACCCTAAACCCTTAAACCTTAAACCCTTAAACCTTGAACCTTAAAACCCTAAACCCTAAACCCTAAAACCCTAAACCCTAAACCTTAAACCCTTAAAACCCTAAACCCTAAATCCTAAAACCCTAAACCCTAAAACCCTAAACTCTAAACCCTAAAACCCTAAACTTCGAACCCTAAACCCTAAAACCCTAAACCTTAAAACCCTAGAATCTTAAACCCTAAAACCTAAAACCCCAAACCCAAAACCCCAAAACCCTAAACCCTAAAACCTTAAAACCCTAAACTCTAAGCCTCAAACCCTAAACCCTAAACCCTAAACCCTAAAACCCTAAACCCTAAAAACCTAAAACCTTAAAACCCTAAACCTTAAAACCCTAACCCTTAAACCCTAAACCCTTAAACCTTTAAGCCTTAAAACCATAAACCCTAAACCCTAAATCCTAAAACCCTAAACCCTAAACCCTTAAAACCCTAAACCTTAAAACCTAAACCGTAAACATTAAAACCTTAAAGCCCTAAACCCTAAAACCCTAAACCCAAAACCCAAAACCCTAAAACCCTAAACTCCAAACCCTAAACCCTAAAACCCTAAACCCTAAACCTAAAACCCTAAAACGCTAAACCCTAAACCCTAAACCCTAAAACCCTAAACCCTAAAACCCAAAACCCCAAAACCCAAAACCCTAAAATTCAAAACCCTAAACCCTAAACCCCAAACTCTAAAACCTTAAAACCCTAATCCTTAAAACCTTAAAACCCCAAAACCCAAGCTTCAAACACTAAACCCTAAACCCTAAACCCTAAAACCTAAAACCTTTAAAACCCTAAATGCTAAACCCTAAAACCCTTAAACCTTAAACCATTAAACCTTAAACCTTAAAACCTTAAACCCTAAATCCTAAATCCTAAAACCCTAAACCCTAATCCCTTAAAACTCTAACCCTAAACCTATAAAACCTAAAACCTTAAAACCCTAAACCCTAAAACCTTTAAACCTTAAACCCTAAACCCTAAAACCCTAAACCCTAAACCCTAAAATCCTAAACGCTAAATCCTAAACCCTAAACCCCCTAAACCCTAACCCTAAATCCTAAAACCTTAAACCTTAAAACCTTAAAATCCTAAATTTTAAACCCAAACCCTAAACCCTAAACCCTAAACCCTAAACTCTAAATCGTAAACCTTAAACCCTAAACCCTAAAACTCTAAACTCTAAACCTTAAAACCCTAAACTCCAAACCCTAAACCCTAAAACCCTAAACCCTAAAATCCTAAACCCTAAACCCTTAAAACCTTAAACCCTAAATCCTAAAACCCTAAACCTTAAAACCTTAAACTCTAAACCCTAAAACCCTAAACTTCAAACCTTAAACCTTAAAACCCTAAACCTTAAAACCCTAGAATCCTAAACCCTAAAACCCAAAACCCCAAACCCAAAACCCCAAAGCCCTAAACCCTAAAACCTTAAAATCCCAAACTCTAAACCTCAAACCCTAAACCCTAACCCTAAAACCCTAAACCCTAAAAGCCTAAAAACTTAAAACCCTAAACCTTTAACCCTAAATCCCTTAAACCTTAACCCTTAAACCTTTAAACCCTAAACCCTAAAACCCTAAACCCTAAGTCCTAAAACCCTAAACACTAAACCCTTAAAACCCTAAACCTTAAAACCTAAAACCGTAAACATTAAAACACTAAGCCCTAAAATCTTAAGCACTAAAACCCTAAACCCTAAACCCAGAATACTAAATCCCAAACCCTAAACGCTAAAACCCTAAACCCAAAACCTAAAACCCCAAAATCCAAAACCCAAAACCTTAAACCCTAAATTCTAAGCTCTAAAACCTTAAAACCCTAATCCTTAAAACCTTAAAACCCTAAAACCCAAGCCTTAAACCCTAAACCCTAAAACCTAAACCCTAAAACCCTAAACCCTAAAACCCTAAACCCTAAAACCTTTAAAACCCTAAATGCTAAACCCTAAAACCCTTAAACCTTAAACCATTAAACCCTAAACCTTAAAACCATAAACCCTAAATCTTAAATCCTAAAACCCTAAACCCTAATCCCCTAAAACCCTAAACCTTAAACCCAAAAACCTTAAAACCCTAAAACCCTAAACTCTAAAACCCTTAAATCCTAAACTCTAAACTCTAAAACCTTGAACCCTAAACTCCAAAACCCTAAAACCCTAAACCCTAAAGCCCTAAATCCTAAACCCTAAACACTAAACCCAAAATCCTAAAATCCTAAACCCTAAACCCTAAAGCCCTAAACCTTAAACCCTAAACCCTAAAACCTAAAACCTTAAAACCTTAAACCCTAAAACCTTTAAAACCTAAACCCTTAAACCCTAAACCCTAAACCTTAAACCCCTAAACCCTAAACCCTAAATTCTAAAACCATAAACCTTAAAACCTTAAAACCCTAAAACCCTAAAACCCTAAACCTTAAAATCCTAAATTTCAAACCCCAAACCCTAAACCCTAAACCCTAAAAATCTAAATGCTAAACCCTAAACCCTAAACCCTAAAACCCTAAACTCTAACCCTAAAACCCTAAACTTCAAACCCTAAACCCTAAAACCCTAAACCTTAAAACACTACAATCCTAAACCCTAAAACCTAAAACCCCAAACCCAAAACCCCAAAAACCTAAACCCTAAAACCTTAAAACCTCAAACTTTAAGCCTCAAACCCTAAACCCTAAATCCTAAATCCCTAAACCCTGAAAACCTAAAACCTTAAAACCCTAAACCTTTAACCCTAAAATCCTTAAACCCTAAACCCTTAAACCTTTAAACCCTAAACCCTAAAACCCTAAATCCTAAATCCTAAAACCCTAAACCCTAAACACTTAAACCCCTAGACCTTAAAACCTAAAATCGTAAACATTAAACCTTAAAACCCTAAACCCTAAACCCAAAACCCCAAAATCCAAAACCTTAAACCTTAAACCCTAAATCCTAAACTCTAAAACCATAAAACCCTAATCCTTAAAACCTTAAAACCCTAAAACCTAAGCCTCAAACCCTAAACCCTAAAACCCTAAACCCTAAAACCTTTGAAACCCTAAATGCTAAACCCTAAAACCCTTAAACCTTAAACCATTAAACCCTAAACCTTAAAACCTTAAACCCTAAATCCTAAATCCTAAAACCCTAAACCCTAATCCCCTAAAACCCTAAACCTTAAACCCAAAAACCTTAAAAACCTAAAACCCTAAACTCTAAAACCATAAATCCTAAACACTAAACTCTAAAACCTTAAACCCTAAACTCCAAAACCCCAAAACCCTAAACTCTAAAACCTTAAACCCTAACTCCAAAACCCCAAAACCCTAAACCCTAAAACCCTAAATCCTAAACCCTAAACACAAAACCCAAAATCCTAAAACCCTAAACCCTAAACCCTAAAACCCTAAATCCCAAACCCTAAACCCTAAAACCCTAAACCCTAAACCCAAAACCCCAAAATCCTAAACCCTAAACCCTAAACCCTAAATCCTAAACTCTAAAACCATAAAACCCTAATCCTTAAAATCTTAAAACCCTAAAACCCAAGCCTCAAACCTTAAACCTTAAAACCTAAACCCTAAAACCCTAAACCCTAAAACCTTTAAAACCCTAAATGCTAAACCCTAAAACCCTTAAACCTTAAACCATTACACCCTAAACCTTTAAGGTTAAGGATTTTAGGGTTTTAGGTTTTTAGGGCTTTAGGGTTTAAGGGTTTTAGGGTTTAGGGTTTAAGTTTTAAATTTTAGGGGTTTTAGGGTTCTTAGTGGGTTTAAATTTCATGGTTTTAGGTTTTAATGGTTTAAGGTTCAAGGATTTATGATTTAGGGTTTAGGGTTTAGAGTGGTTTAGGGTTATTATGATTTAGGGTTTAGAGGGATTTAGGGTTTATGATTTTAACGGTTTGGAGTGGTTTAGGGTTTAGGGTTTTAGGGTTCTATGTTTAGAGGATTTAGGGTTTAGGGTTTCAGGATTTAGGGTTTAGGGCTTAGCGATATTTAGGATTTTAGGGTTTAGGGTTTAGAGGGCTGACCTGGTTTAAGTTTAAGACTTAAAGGGGTTTAGGGTTTACAAGGTTTAGAAATTTAGGTTTAAGGGTTTAGGGTTTAGGGTTTAGCAATATTTAGGGTTTTACGATTTTGGGTTTAGAGGGTTTTAGGGTTTAGGGTTTTGAGGTTTGACTTGGTTTAGGGTTCAGGAATTAAAGGGGTTTAGTGTTTATAGGGGTTTAGCATCTAGGGTTTTAGGGTTTAGGCCTTATTGTTTAGGGTTTTTATGATTTTAGGGTTTAAGAGGTTTTTGGGTTTAGGGTTTTGGGATTCTGAAGTTTAGGATTTTAAGTTTTAGGGTTTAGGGTTTTGGGCACACCAGATTTAGAGTTTGATGGTTTTGGGTTTAGGGGTTTTAGGTTTTTATGGATTGAAGGGTTTCAGGGTTTTTTTGAGGGTTTTAGGGTTTAAAGGTTTTTAATGTTTTAGGCGTATTAAGGTCTTAAGGTGTTTAAGGGTTTTTAGGGTTAAAGGTTCTTAGGGTTTAGGGTTCTTAATGTTTTAGGGTTTGGATTTTAAATGTTTATGGGATTGGGTTTAGGATTTGGGATTTACGGTTTAAGGGTTTAAGAAATTAAGATGTTTTGGGTTTTGGATTTTAGGGTTTAGGGTTTAGTTATGATTGATTGAAATATAAGTTGTGTATCACACGGACTTATAAATTATGGAATATTATGCTATTAAATCCTAGAACCCTAAAACCCTAATCCTTAAATCATAAACTCTAATTGGGAAAGTGATGAGGCATTAGAATTTTAGTTATTTTAAATCAGTATCATATATTTCTCACAATTCTTATGCATTAAATCAACTTTCATAATTATGATAACAATTAATAATGTATAGTTCACCATTGTGTAGCATAATCGAGTATCAGAGTTCATAAAATATTCGTTCATAGCATAATATTCCATAGTTCATAATATAATATTTAATAGCATAATATTACGCAATTCATAAGTCAATGTGATTAAGGATTTTAGTGGTTATGAGTTTAGGGTTTTAGGGTTTCTAGTGTTTGGGGTTTAGCATTTTGGGGTTTTGGGTTTTAGGGTTCAGTGTTTTAAGATTTAGGGCCTAGGATTTTATGGTTAGGGGTTTAGGGTTATAGGGTTTAGGGTTTAGGGTTTTTAGGGCTTGGGGTTTGGGTTTAGGGTTTATATATTTATATTAGGGATTTAGGGTTCAGGTTTTAGGGTTTAGGTTTTAGGGTTCAAGGTTTTTGAGGGTTCGGGATTCAGGTTATAGAGGGTTTAGGGTTTAGCATTAGGGTTTTAGGGTTCTAGTTTTAAGGTTTTGAGTTTAGGTTTTAGAGTTTAAGGTTTAGTGATTTTGGTGTCTACAATTTAGGGCTTCAAGGGTTTACGGTTTTAGGAGTTCATGGTTTAGGGTTTTAGGGTTTTAGTGGTTTAAGATTTTAGGGGTTTAAGGGTTTAGGGTTTAAGAGATTTAGGGTTTGAAGATTTAGGGTTAGGGGGTTTAAGGTTAAGAGTTTTAAGTTTTAGGGTTGAGAGGTTTAGGCTTTATGGTTAGGGGTTTAAGTGGCTGTAAAGTTTGAGATTTAAGGGGTTTTAAGGTTTAGGGATCAGAGTTTAGGTTTTCGAAGGGGGTGTTAGGGTTTTATGGTTTACGGGTTTAGGGTTTAAGGATTCTTAGGGTTTAACCCTTTTTTTTGGGGGGGGAGGGGGGGTTTAAGGTTTTTAGGGGGTTTGGGTTTAAGGGTTTAGGGGTTTTAGGGGTTTATAGTTTAGGGTTTTAAGGTTTTAGGATCCAAGGGTTTTACGGTTTTATGGTTTACGGTATAGGTCTTAGGATTTTAGGGTTCAAGGTTTAGGATTTCAAGGTTTTTGGGGTTTAGGGTTTAAGGTTCGAGACCCTCTAAATACTAAACCTTAGAACCTTAAATTATGCTAAACCCTAAACCCTAAACCACTAAAATCATAAACCCTAAACTCCTCTCAACCCTAAACCATACTAAACCCTAAACCCTAAACCCTAAACCACTCTAAACCCCAAATCCTAAACCCTAAATCCTTCAAACCCAAACCATTAAACCCTAAAACTATGAAATTAAAACCCCCTAAAAACCCTAAAACTCCTAAAATCTAAAACTTAAACCCTAAACACTAAAACCCTTAAACCCTAAAGCTCTAAAAACCTAAAACCCTAAAATCCTAAACCTTAAAATTCTAAACACTAAACGCTAAAACCCCATACCCTAAACCCATATGAACCCTAAACCCCTTTAATCCCCGAACCCTAAACTAGGTCAACTTCAAAACTCTAAACCCTAAGACTCTCTAAACCCTAATCCTTAAAACCCTAAATATTGCTAAACCCTAAACCTTAAACCACTCCAAACCACTAAAATCATAAACCCTAAACCCCTCTCAACCCTAAACTATATTAAACCCTCAAACCTAAACCTTAAACCACTCTAAACCCTAAACACTAAATTCTTAAACCTCAAACCACTAAACCCTAAAACCATAAAATTAAAACCTCTTAAAAACACTAAAACCCCTAAAATATAAAGATTAAACCCTAAACCCTAAAAACCTTTAAACCCTAAAGCCCTAAAAACCTAAACCATAAAATCCTAAAAACCTAAACCATAAAATCCTAAAACCCTAAACCCTAAAACCTCCTAACCCTAAAATCTTAAAACCCTAAACCCATATAAACCCTAAATCCCTTTAATCCCTGTATTCTTAACTAGGTCAATCCTCAAAACCCTAAACCCTAAAACCCTCTAAACACTAATTGCTAAAACCCTAAATATCACTAAACCCTAAACCCTAAACCACTACAAACTGCTAAAATCATAAATCCTAAACCCCTCTCAATCCTAAACCATACTAAACCTTCAACCCTAAACCCTAAACCCTAAACTCCAAATCCTTAAATCCCAAACAATTAAACCCTAAAACCATAAAATTGAAACCCCCTAAAAACTTTAAAACCCCTAAACTCTACAACTTAAACCCTAAACCCTAAAAACCTTAATCCCTAAAGCGCTAAAAACCTAAAACCCTAAAATCCTAAACCTTAAAATCCTAAAACCGTAAACCCTTAAACCCTAAACCCTAAAGCCTCTTAAACCCTAAAATCCTCAAGCCCTAAACCCTGAACCCAAAAACCTAAACCTAGAATACCAAACCTTGACCCATAAAACCCTTAACCCCAAACATGAAACCCTAAATCCTAAACCCTAAACCCTTAAACCTAAATCCCTAAACCTTGTAAACCCTAAACCTCTTTAATCCCTAAACTCTAAACTAGGTCAAACCTAAATATCGCTAAACCCTAGACCCTAGAACCATAAATATTGCTAAACCCTAAACCCTAAATCACTCCAAACCGCTAAAATTATAAACCCTAAACCCCTCTCAACCCTAAACCATACTAAACCCTCAACCACTGTAAACCCTAAATCCTAAACCCTAAATCCTTAAACCCCAAACCATTAACCCTAAAACCATGAAATTAAAACCTCCTAAAAACCCTAAAGCCCATAAAATCTAAAACTTAAACCCTAAACCCTAAAACCCTTAAACACTAAAGCCCTAAAAACCTAAAACACTAAATCCTAAATCCTAAACCCTAAAACCCTAAATCCTAAATCCTAAACCCTAAAACCCTAAACCCTAAATCCTAAACCGTAAAACCCTACTCCCTAAACCCCTTTAATCCTTGAACCCTTAACTATGTCAATCCTCAAAACCCTAAACCCTAAAACCCTCTAAACCCTAATCGCTAAAACCCTAAATATCGCTAAACCCTAAACCCTAAACAACTCCAAACCACTAAAATTGTAAACCCTAAACCCCTCTCAACCCTAAACCATACTAAATCCTAAACCCTAAGCCACTCAAACCCTAATCACTAAACCATAAATCCTTAAACCTCAAACCATTAAACCCTAAAACCATAAAATTAAAACCCTCCTAAAAATCCTAAAACCCTAAAAATCTAAAGCTTAAACCCTAAACCCTAAAAACCTTTAAACCCTAAAGCCCTAAAAACCTAAAATCCTAAAATCCTAAACCTTAAAATCCTAAAACCCTAAACCCTAAAACCTCTTAAACCCTAAAATTCTAAAACCCTAAACCCTGAACCCAAAAACCTAAATACAGAATACCAAACATTGAACCCTTAAAACCATTAACCCTAAATACAAAAACCTAAATCCTAAACCCTAAACCTTAAACCATAAACCCTAAACCCTAAAACCCTAGTCCTTAAACCTCTATAAACCGTAAACCCCTTTAATCCCTAAACCCTAAACTAGGTCAAACCTTAAAACATTAAACCCTAAAACCTTAAATAACTCAAAACCCTAAACCCTAGACCCCTAAACCCTAAATAGTTAAACCATAGAGCCCTCTAAACCATAAACCCTAAAACCTTAAATATTGCTAAACCGTAAACCCTAAGCCACTCCAAACCGCTAAAATCATAAACTCTAAACCCCTCTCAACCCTAAACTATACTAAACCCTTAACCCTGAACCCTAAACCACTCTAAACCCTAAATCTTTAAACCCCAAACCATTAAACCCTAAAACCATGAAATTAAAAGCCCCTAAAAACCATAGAATCCCTAAAATCTAAAGTTTAAACCCTATACCCTAAAACCTAAAACCCTAAAATCCTAAACCTTAAAATTCTAAAACCCTAAACCCAAAAACCTCTTAAACTATAAAATCATAAAACCCTAAACCCTAAACCCTAAACCCTAAAACCCTAGACCCTAAACCCCTATAAGCCCTAAACCCCTTCAATCCCTGAACCGTAAATCAGGTCAAACCTCACAACCATAAAGCTTAAAACTCTCTAAACCCTAAACCCTAAAACCCTAAATATTGCTAAAAACTAAAACCTTAAACCTTAAACCTAAATCCCTAAACCTTGTAAATCCTGAAAGCCTTTAATCCTTCAAACCTAAACTAGGTTAACCCTTTAAACACTATACCCTAAAACCCTAAGTATCCCTAAACCTTAAACCTTAAACCACTCCAAACCTTTAAAATCATAAACCCTAAACCCCTCTCAACCCTAAACCATACTAAACCCTCAATTATAAACCCTAAACCCTAAATCCTTAAATCCCAAACCATTAAACCATAAAACCATGAAATTAAAACCCCCTAAAAACCTTAAAACCCCTAAAGCCCTGAAAACCTAAAATGCTGAAATCATAAACCTTGAAAATACTAAAATCCTAAGCCCTTAGACCCTAAAACCTAAAGTTTCTTAAACCCTAAAATCTTAGAACCCCAAACCCTAAACCCAAAAACCTAAACCTAGACTACTAAACCTTGAACCCCTAAACCCTTAACTCCAAACATGAAATCCTAAATCCTAAACCCTAAACCCTAAGCCCTTAAACCTAAATCCCTAAACCTTGTAAACCATAAACCGCTTTAATCCCTTAACCCTAAACTAGGTCAAACCATAAAAACCTAAACCCTAAAACCCTAAATATCACTAAACCCTAAACCCTAAACCACTCCAATCGTTAAAATCATAAATCCTAAACCTCTCTCAACCCTAAACAATACTAAACTCTCAACCATAAACTCTAAACCACTCTAAACCTTAAATCCTTAAACCCCAAACCATTAAACACTAAAACCATGAAATTAAAACCCCCTAAAAAACATAAAACCCCCAAAATGTACCCTTAAACCCTAAACCCTAAAACCCTTAAACCCTAAAGCCCTAAAAACCAAAAACCCTAAAATCCTAAACCTTAAAATTTTAAAACCCTAAACCCTAAACCTTAAACCCTAAAACCCTAGTCCCTAAACCCATATAAACCCTAAATTCCTTTAATCCCTGAACCCTAAACTAGGTCAATCCTCAAAACCCTAAACCCTAATACCCTTTAAACCCTAAACCCTAAAAACCTAAATATTACTAAACCCTAAACCCTAAACTACTCCAAACCACTAAAATCGTAAACCCTAAACCCCTCTCAACCCTAAACCATACTAAACCGTAAACCCTATACCTTAAACTACTTTAAACCCTAAACTCTAAACCATAAATCCTTAAACTCCAAACCATTAAACCCTAAAACCATAAAATTAAAACCCTTTAAAAACCCTAAAATCCTAAAACCTTAAATTTAAACCCTAAAACCCCTAAAATCTAAAGCTTAAACCCTAAACTCTAAAAACCTTTAAACTCTAAAGCCCTAAAATCCTAAAATCCTATACCCTAAAGTCCTAAAACCCTAAACCTTAAAACCTCTTAAAATCCTAAAATCCTAAATCTTGAACCCCAAAAACCTAAACCTAAAATAGCAAACCTTGAACCCCTAAAACCCCTAACCCCAAACATGAAACCCTAAATTGTAAGCCCTAAACCTTAAACCCTAAACCCTAAACCCTAAACCCCAAAACCCTTGTCCTTAAATACCTATAAACCCTAAACCCCTTTAATCCTTGAACACTAAACAAGGTCAAACTTCAAAACTCTAAATGCTAAAACTCTCTAAACCCTAAATCCTAAAGCCCTAAATATCGTAAACCCTACACTCTAAACCACTCCAAACTGCTAAAATTGTAAACCCTAGCCCTCTTAACCCTAAACCATACTAAACCTTTAACCCTAAACCCTAAACTACTCTAAACCCTAAACCCTACAAAACCATAAATGCTAAACCCTAAACCACTCTAAACCATAAACCCCAAACCATTAAACCCTAGAACCATGAAATTAGAAGCCCTTAAAAACCCTAGAACACCTAAAATCTAAAGCTTAAACCCTATACCCTAAACACCTTTAAATCCTAAAGTCCTAAAAACCTAAAACCTTAAAATCCTAAAACCCTAAACCTAAAAACCTCTTAAACCCTAAAATCTAAATCCTAAACCCTAGAGCCCCTAGTCCCTAAACCCCTATAAACCCTAAACCCCTTTAATCCTTGAACCCTAAATCATGTCAAACCTCAAAACACTAAACCCTAAAACCTTCTAAACCCCTAAAACCTAAAACCCTAAATATTGCTAAACCCTAAACCCTAACCACTCCAAACCGCTAAAATTGTAAACCCTAAACCCCTCTCAACCGTAAACCATACTAAACTCTCAATCCTAAACCCTAAACCACACTAAACCCTAAACCCTAAATCATTAAACTCTAAAACCATGAAATTAAAACATCCTAAAAACCCTAAAATCCATTAAACCCTAAAGCCCTAAAAACTTAAAACCTTAAAATCCTAAACTTTAAAATCCTAAAACCATAAACCCTAAAACCTATTTAACTTTAAAATCCTAAAACCCTAAACCTTGAACCTAAAAACCTATACTCAGAATACAAAGCCTTGAACCCCTAAAATACTTAACCCCAAACCTGAAACCCTAAATCCTAAACCCTAAACTCTAAACCCTAAAACCCTAGTGTAGGGGTCGCATCCTCGATCTTCCCTTGGAGCATGGCACACAACGGACCAGCGCCAAGGCGTGTGGAGAAGCGAAAACAAGATGAACTTGCTGCAGAAATTTTCTGCAGCAGTAGGATTCGAATCTCGCTCTTAGTAATCACCCCCGTCGATGTAGGCACTAGTTTTCCTTTCTTTCTCTTCACCAGCAGCAATAGGAGAATGTGAATCCTCTCCTTTTGGGCGTGGGAAGTCTAGTCCCACAAGAAGGCCACTAGGGTTTCTTCTCCTCTATGGACACCTTGATTTCTTTCTTTTCTTAGCAAGGGGCGGCAGCAAACCCTAAGAAACCCTAGGCAACCACGTGAGAGAGAGAGAGAGGAGAAGAAAGAATTTAGGGAGAAAAGGGTTTTTCATTCATTCAGCCTCTTACAAGATGCCAATACATAAAGTATTTATACATGGTCAAATAAAAACCAAACCCTACCAAAAAACTCCCTTGGACTAACCCATATGTGATTAGACTCACTCACCTTGGGCCCAACTCTAGCCCAATGATAGGTTAGCCCCCTCAAGACCCAATTACTTGGACTCAAGAACATTAGGTCCTAATCCTATGGACCTAAAAAACTGTGAAGGCTGAAATCCTTCACCCTAGGGCTCACATCAACCCTAGAACCCCATGAACACCTCATGGATCATAAACCTTGGGCTTTCCCTTACCCAATCGAGGCTTTGGAGTATCACACAAGGTCCTACAATCTCCACCTTGGTGCTCTAAAGCCGTTGCAAAATCTGCATAGTCCTTCAGACCCATCAGTGTCACACATGAGAAAAAACTATCCCACGAAAGAATCTTCGTAAGTGCATCTGACTGGTTCTTCTTTGTATGAACTTTCACCAGCTCCACCTCACCTTCTTCCACTAGCTCTCTAATCCTATGATACCTCACATCTATATGCTTTGTGCGTGCATGATAGACTGGGTTCTAAACCAACTACAGAGCACTCTGACTATCATTGTGCAGCACCACTGTACCCTGCTTCACCCCAATTTCCACAATGAGCCTCTTCAACCAAAGAGCCTCCTTGGTAGCCTCTGTAATCCCTATATACTCAGCCTCTGTTGTAGATAAGTCCGTGATAGGTTGAAGGGTTGATCTCCAAGAAATTGGTCCACCATACATGCTAAACACATAACCTGTAGTAGACCTCCTTGTATCCAGATCACCTGCAAAATTTGCATCAACAAACCCTTCTAATGGACCTAACAACTTACTTGAGATATTGGAGTTCTTCTTAGGTCCTTTATGTTGCCCAAAAAATAGACCAAGCCTTCGAGTTCCCTGAAGATACCGCAAGATCCACTTCAGTGCCTTCCAGTGCTCCTTTCCTGGGTTTGCCATGTACCTGCTCACCTGGCTTACTCCATGTGCTATGTCTGGCCTACAACACACCATAGCATACATAATGCTGCCCACAGCACTAGCATATGGAACTCTCTCCATGTACTCTTTCTCTTCATCTGTTTGGGGGTTCTGTAGCTTTGAAAGAGATATATGGTTCGCCAAAGGTGTTCCAACTGGTTTAGCTTTATCCATCCCAAACCTCTCCAACACCTTCTGAATGTATCCTCCCAATGACAAGTGGAGAATACCCTTAGTCCTATCTCTCCAAATTTCCATCCCAAGTATCTTCCTCGCTGGACCTAAATCCTTCATCTCAAACTCTGATGACAATGCAATTTTTAGCCAATTCACTGCTTCGACACTCCTGCTGGCAATGAGCATATCATCCACATACAAAAGTAGATATAGTGCATCATCCTTATCCACATCTTTCACATACACACAATTATCATGTTCACATCTAGAAAACCCAAGGCTTAAAACAAAAGTATCAAACCTTTTGTACCATTAACGGGGTGACTGCTTCAAACCATAGAGAGATTTCTTTAGTAGACAAACCTTTTCCTCCAATCCAGACTGCTTGAATCCTTCTGGTTGCTTCATATAAATTTTCTCCTCTAGACTCCAATGTAAGAAAGCCGTCTTCACGTCCATCTGCTGCAACTCCATATCATGCTGAGCTACAGGAGACAACAACAACCGAATCGAAGCATGACGCACAACCGGAGAGAATATCTCTGTGTAATCCACTCCCTCTCTCTGCGAGAACCCCTTGGCAACAAGCCTTGCTTTGTATCTAACTCCACCTTGCTCTGAAGGTGCCTCCTTTTTGGTGAACACCCATTTTGAACCAATGGCCTGAGCATCTCTAGGTAGATCCATTAGCTACCATGTCTTGTTCTTTTCCAGTGACTCCATCTCCTCCATCATGGCCTGCATCCATGATTCCCATTCAGAACTCTTCATGGCTTCTTTGAAGGTCTCTGGATCTCCATTAGTAGTGATGAGAGCATAGGAGATGGTCTCATCAATGTCATACCGAACAGGTTTGTAGATATTGTGCTTCAGCTTGTGCAGTGCCACTCCCCTTTGACGATCCTCCAAATCTAAAGTATGTGGCTCTACCTGCACCTCCTCCTGGACTGATGGCTCTCCTAGCTAATCCTTCATATGTGTGGTAACATGTCTACCAAACTCCATCTCAAAAGAAGCACATTTTGAAGTAGAAGTAGAAGGTACATCACCTGTCAGTGAATGTTGTCCACTGCTGTCCTGTCTAGCCTTCTCAGCCCCATCTACAATCCCAGACTTCTTCAAAATGCTCTTCTCATCAAAGATGATGTTTCTACTGATGATACACTTCTGAGAATCAGAATTCCACAGTAAGTAGCCTTTGATTCCATGTGGATATCTGATGAAAATTAGCTTCTATGATTTTGGGTCCAGCTTGCTCCTTTCGGTTGCCTCCATAAATGCATAGGCTGGGCAACCAAAAATCTTTAGGTGTCCAAGCTCCACCTTCTTCCCACTCCAAATCTCCTCTGGAATGCCTCCATCAAGTTTGCGATTAGGGGACCTGTTAACAAGAAAGCAAGAAAAAATTATTGCATCACCCCAAAAGAACTTGGGAAGTGATGCCTGTAGCTTCAAGCTTCTAGCCTTCTCTGTCAATGTTCGGTTCATCCTTTCGGCTACACCATTTTGTTGGGGAGTCATCCTCACTATGTAATGGCATTTGATCCCATTCTCCTCACAGTAGCTTCTGAATTCACTGCTAGTATACTCCCCTCCATTGTCAGACCTTAGGCACTTCACCAGTTTCCCTGTCTCCTTTTCAACTTCAACTCTCCAAGCTTTAAACCGAGCAAACACTTCTGACTTTTCCCTTATCAGATACACCCATACCTTCCTAGAGAAGTCATCAATGAATGTCAAAAAATACCTAGCCCCACCTCTAGCTGAAACAGGGGCCGGTCCCCATACATCCGAGTGAACTAGCTCAAGAATGCCTTCACTTTGCTTGGTACTGTTGAAAAACTTTACCCTATGTTGTTTGCCATAGATACAAGGCTCACAAAGGTCATCACCCTCCTTCTTAAGTGCTGGAATCAGACCTCTTTTACTGAGTTCCATGAGCCCTTTGTCGCTCATGTGTCCCATCCGATAATGCCACAATTTATATGCCAACTGTTCCTCCTCTCGCCGCAAAGAAGCACCTTTGCATCATCTGTCACAACTGAGCCCTCCATCTGATAAAGATTATTTTCTAACCTTCTCGCTTTCATCACCACAAATGCACCCTTAGTAATCCTCAAACACCCGCTGCCCGGTTGGCTTCCAAATGCATAACCATGCTTCTCCAGGTAGCCCAAAGAAATCAGATTTTTCTTCAACTCCGCACGTGTTTGACATTGGTCAAGGTCCTTATGACCCCATCATACATTCTCACCCTTACGGTACCAACACCAGCAACCTTACAAGGGTGATCATCACCAAGGCTTACACTCCCTCCATCAAATTCTTCATAAGTTGCAAACCACTCCCGATGCGAAGTGTAGTGGTGAGAACATGCTGAATCTAGTGTCCAATACCCGTCATACTTCATGGTCCCATCTGAAACTACTAGTAGATCATCCCCACTATCTTCAGATGAATTTGCACCACCATTGCTGGCTGAACTACCCTTAGAAATGCCCTTCCCCTTCTCATTTTTCAGAAGTGGACAATTCCTCTTCAGATGACCAACTTGATGACATTTGTAACACTTCCATGCCTTCTGCTTACCTCGAGACTTTGATCTGCCTTTGGACTTGTCTCTAACCTTTTCCCAAGGTCTTCCTTCCCTCTCATTTACAGCAAGAACCTTTGTGTTAGAACTCCCCATGCGGATCTTCTCTCTTTGTTGATTTGACCGAAGAACACCCACAACCTCTTCAAAATTCAGGGTTTCCTTCCCATACACCAAGGCTGTGATCAGACCATCATAGGAACTTGGAAGTGAACACAACAGTATAAGAGTCTTATCCTCCTCATCAATCTTCACATCAAGACTCATAACCTCCGAGCACACTTGATTGAATTTCTGAATGTGAGCGACAAGATCTCCTCCTTCCGGCATTCGCAAGCTGTACAACTGTTTCTTCAACCATAGCTTGTTTGTCATGCTTTTTCCCATGTATGTATTCTCTAATCTCTCCCAAAGCCCCTTCGCCGTGGTCTCCATACAGATCTCTGGCAAGACTTGATCAGCCAAGGACATCCGAATTGTGCTAAAGGCAATCTCCTCTAACTCCTCCCAATCTTCAGCACTTATGCTGTCCGATCTTTCCTTCACCAAGACCTTATAGATTCTTTGTTGTACCAACAAATCCTTCACCCTTTGCTGCCATAGGATGAAGTTCCCCTTGCCGTCATACTTCTCAAAATCCATCTTTAGAGTACTAGATGCCATACCCAAACAAGAAACAACACAAATAGCAAAACAGAAAAAAAAATCTGTTTCAATACCTTACCAAGATCCCGGCCAAAGTTCAATATTTTCTGCACCGAATCAACCAAGCTCTGATACCAGATAAAGGGGGTCGCATCCTCAATCTTCCCTTGGAGCGTGGCATACAACGGGCCAGCGCCAAGGCGTATGGAGAAGCGGAAACAAGATGAACTTGCTGCAGAAATTTTTTGCAGCAGCAGGATTCAGATCTTGTTCTTGGTAATCACCCCCGTCGATGTAGGCACTAGTTTTCCTTTCTTTTTCTTCACCAGCAGCAATAGGAGAACGTGAATCCTCTCCTTTTGGGCGTGGGAAGTCTAGATTTGTTTTAGAAATCTAAAAGAGAATGACTCCAAGTGGGAATAGGCTGCAACAATTCTAGTCCCACAAGGATTCTTCAAGAGAAGGCCACTAGGGTTTCTTCTCCTCTATGGACGCCTTGATTTCTTTCTTTTCTTGGCAAGGGGCAGCAGCAAACCCTAGGAAACCCTAGGCAACCACGTGAGAGAGAGAGAGGAGAAGAAAGAATTTAGGGAGAAAAGGGTTTTTCATTCATTCAGCCTCTTACAAGATGCTAATACATAAAGTATTTATACATGGTCAAATAGAAACCAAACCCTAACAAAAAACTCCCTTGGACTAAACCATATGTGATTAGACTCACTCACCTTGGGCCCAACTTTAGCCCAATGATAGGTTAGCCCCCTCAAGACCCAATTACTTGGACTCAAGAACATTAGGTCCTAATCCTATGGACCTAAAAAACCGTGAAGGCTGAAATCCTTCACCCAAGGGCTCACATCAACCCTAGAACCCTATGAACACCTTATGGATCATAAACCTTGGGCTTTCCCTTACCCAATTGAGGCTTTGGAGTACCACACAAGGTCCTACACCTAGTCCCTAAACCTCTTTCCCTTTAATCCCTGAACCCTAAACTAGGTCAAACCTCAAAACACTAAACCCTAAAACCCTAAATAACTCAAAATCCCAAACCCTAGACCCCTAAACCCTAAATACTTAAACCATGGAGCCCCTTAATCCCTAAAGCCCCTCTAAATCCTAAAGCCTCAAACAAAAAAATCCTAAACCACTCCAATCCACTAAAAACCTAAACCTTATTTCCCTTTAAACCATAAACCCCACTAAACCCTTAACCCTAAACCCTAAACCACTCTGAACCATAACCACTCTAAATCCTGAACCCTAATCCCCTAAACCTTAAACCTCTCTAAACCCTGAACCCTAAAACCCAAACATTTCTAAACCCTAAACTCTATAACCTAAACCCCTCTAAATCCTAAAATCATATAAACCTTAAACCCTAAATCCTAAACCCAAAACCCTAAATCCTAAACCCTTTAAACTCAAAACTCGAAAACCCAAAACCTAAACCCTTCTAAATTCAAAACCCCTCGAAACCCCAAAACCCCTCGAAACCCCAGAACCCTATAAACCCCAAACCCTAAGCCCTACAAAACCCTAAACCACTAAACCCTAAAAGCCTTTAAACCCTAAACCTTAAAACCTTAAACATTACTAAACCCTAAATCCTAAACCACTCCAAATTGCTAAAATCATAAAACCCTAAACCCCTCGCAACCCTAAACCATACTAAACCCTTAACCCTAAACCACCCTAAACCCTAAACCCTAAATCCTTAAACCCTAAACCATTAAACCCTAAAATCATGAAATTAAAACCCCTTAAAAACCCTAAAACCCCTAAAATCTAAAACTTAAACCCTAAAGCCTAAAAACCCTTAAACCCTAAAGCCCGAAAAATCTAAAACCCTAAAAATCTAGAACCCTAAAATCCTAAAACCCTAAACCTTTAAACTATAAACCTTAAAACCTCTTAAATCCTAATATCCTGAAATTCAAAACCCTGAACCCAAAAAACTAAAACCAGAATACTAAACTTTAAACTCCTAAAACCCTTACCCCTAAACATGAAACCCTAAATCCTAAACCCTAAACCCTAAACCTTAAACCTTAAATCTAAAATACCTAGTCTCTAAACCACTATAAACCCTAAACCCTTTTGATCCCTGGATCCTAAACCAAGTCAAACCTCAAAACCCTAAACCCTAAACCCCTCTTAACCCTAAAACCCTTTAAACCCTAAATACTAAACCCCAAATATGTCAAAACCCCAAACCTTAGACCCTAAACTCTAAGCCCCACTAAACCCTAAATCCTTAAACCATAGAGCCCTCTAAACCCTAATCCCTAAAACACCTCTAAATCTTAAACCCTCAAAACACAAAATCCTAAACCACTCCAAACTGCTAAAACCCTAAAACCTTAAACCCCTTTAAACCATAAACCCTACTAAACCCTCAACCCTAAACCCTAAACCACTTTGAACCATAACCTTTAAACCCAAAACCCTAATCCCTTAAACCCTAAACCCCTCTAAACCCTGAACCCTAAAACCCAAACATCTATAAACCCTAAACTCTACACCCTAAACCCCTCTAAATCCTAAAATTGTATAAACCCTAAACCCAAACCCCTAAAACATGAAACCCTAAACCCTAAACCCTTTAAACCTAAAACCCTAAAACACTAAACTCTAAAACCTAAACCCTTCTAAATTCAAAACCCCTTGAAATTGAAAGAGTTGTGCCCTGAAAGCTAATCGCAATTTGTATTGCGATAGGGTTTCTTTTGTTCTTTCAAATTATGTACATGACATTTTGGTTATAAAAAAAAGGCATTATGTTTCATCATTTGCTGCTTCTTATAATTATGATGAACCCTATAGATTAGGGCAATGGTTTTAGGGCTATGATGAGATCATACCAGTGAGACCTAAGACCCTAAAACCCTAATCTAAAATATTCTCAATCATTGGTACATTGAGTTGGGGATCAATGTTACCAAAAAAGATTGGCACATCTTATGTATGCTTGATGCAAAGGGTGATTGATCTCACAATCACTTGTGTGAGACACTAATATAAAGATGTGGGTGCTCATTAGAGGAATGAGTTCACTGAATTGACCTACTAAGAGAACATCTTATGGATGCTTGCTCATTTGTTAAAAGATAATTCTCTAAGTGGGAGTTGTATAAGTGATCCTTAGACCTAAGATCACTATACTATCTTATGCACATGAATCCATGTTTTGGTTTACACTCATTCACGACATTAAGTTGTGTACGAGGTATTCTAGATATGATGGATTGTGTATGAAGATTGTGAGTAGATCAATAAGGAATAAATCACTTATAGTAAGAGAAGACCACATCCTATTTGCTCTAATCTTATGATGATTCAGGAAGTCTTTGATCAAAGCAGAATAAAAAATTAAAAGGAGTTTCTAATGTTTCATTAATTGAATTATCATTAGAAGATTAAGAGAGACATGAATAAGTAATTGAGTTTGACATTGATCCATACTCATATACTTATTCGGAATGCAGTATGATTGAAGGATTGAATTGCACGGTAACTTGCCATGGAAGGGTATGTTTGATATATCCACCAAATTTCATATCTTCTGGGTAGACATGATACGTTGCTAGACGTCAATCTTATCTTGTAGGTTTGATTGAATTAAAGAGTTTAATTTGATCAATAATTAGAAAGGGTTCTAATTATCAAGTTTGGGATTGCATTGATTGGACCTATAAGGATTAGAAATGTTCTAATCATGATAGGTCAACTTGCACCCACACCTACTGCTGGCTAGATGTGGAACCCAATGGGTCACACATAAAAGGAACTGATCAAGGGTTTAATTGAATTAGATCATGTTTGCAGAATAAACATGCTAGCACGTGTTGCAAACCCTAGCTCTTGATTCGAATTGGATTCAAATCTAATTCTTGTATTAGGTTAATCTAATATAATTAGATCATGACCTAATATGGGTTGGCCAAGAGTTAGAACCTAATTGGCTTTATTTGGACCATTGGATGGTTTTTTGAAAAATGGATCTGGACCATTGGTCAACGACTTGATCTGGACCATTAGATGGCTCCCCGGATGAAGGACCTAGACCATTGGTTGTTGCCTGAATCTAGATCATTGGTTGGCGCCTGAATCTGAACCATTGGTGATGGCGCCTTACTTTTGGACCATTGGATGGTGCCTTAATCTGGACTATTGGATTATCATGAAATAAGTGTGGGGTGAGGTTATCAGCGTGAAAAGTTGATAGCGCATGGATACATCTTTTCGCTCTCTCTTAGATGCGCCCCTCCCCTTAGTGCCTCATCATGATGAGGCGCTACCCTTGGGACATGCCTCATCATGATAAGACGTGTGGATGGGATGCATCCCTTAGTGATGCATCCCTCCGCCTCTTATAAATAGGAGTGCATCCTAGCGTTCAGAAAAAAGGAATCCATCCGAAGTGAAATCAATTCCCTCTCTTTCTTATTTTATTTCTCTTAATGTCTTATCCTAAACCAAGACAAGGAGGTATTCTTCAGGACAAGAGGCTGTCTTGTCCTAAACCAAGACAAGGAGGTCTTCTTCAGGACAAGACTTAGCTAGGACAAGAGGCTGTCTTGTCCTAAACCAAGACAAAAAGGTCTTCTTCAGGACAAGACCTAAACCAGGATAAAGAGGTCTCCTTTAGGACAAGAGGCTTTGAAAAGTTTTTTTGTAAGAGAAAGAAAATTAGAAGAGAAAGAAAGCAAGCTAATCAAATCCTTTGAAAGGAGTAAGCATCAAGGATCAAAGTTTTGAAGGAGCTAGAGTCTTGAACCCAGTTCTTGTGTGGATCAATGTTGAAGGGTGAACACTTGGGCACCTTGTGGATATTCTAACATATTGGATTTAGCGTTATAGGTATTCTTCTTATCCTACATTACTATTTATTCATTTGATTGTTACCATTAAGGAGATCTTGGCTATTAAGGGTTTCATGTAAATAGATCTCATTAAGAAATTTATGAAATCTATGCACTTTTACTGCACTTTTAAGCATACACAAGAAACCCTAACAGAAACCCCAAAACCCTCTAAATCGTAAACACTAAACCTTGAAACCCTAAACCCCTCTAAATTGCAAACCCTAGAACCCTAAACCCTAAGCCCTACTAAATCCTAAACCACTAAACCATAAACCCCTCTAAACCCTAAAACCCTTTAAACCCTAAATCCTAAAACCCTAAACATCGCTAAACCCTAAGCCCTAAACCACTCCAAACTGCTAAAATCGTAAACCCTAAACCCTACTAAACCCTAAACCCCTCTAAACTTGAAAACCCTCTAAACCGTAAACCAATCTAAACCATAAACCCTAAATACTAAACCCTTAAACCTAAATCCCTAAACCTTGAAACCCTAAACTCTAAATTCCTTTAAAGCCTAAACCCTCTAAAACCCTAGTCTTGAAACCCCTAAACCCTAAACCCTAAACCCTAAATCCTTAAACCACTAACTATTAAAACTTAAAACCTTGAAAATAAAACCCACTAAAAACCCTAAAATCGCCAAAATCTAAAATTTAAACCCTAGAGCCCTAAGAACCTAAAACCCTAAAATCCTAAACCTTAAAAACCCTTAAACCCTAAAACCTTAAATCCTAAACCGTAAAACCTCTTAACCTAAAATCTTAAAACCCTAAAAATTGAACCAGAAAACCTAAACCTATAGTACCAAACCTTGAACCCTTAAAACCTTTAACCCCAAACATGAAACCTTAAATCCTAAACCCTAAACCCTAAATCCTAAATTCTAAAACCCTAGTCCCTAAACCCTTGGAAACCCTAAAACCCTTTAAACCCTCAAACCCTTAACCCCTAAACCCTTGGAAACCCTAAAACACTTTAAACCCTCAAACCTTAAACTCTAAACCCCTTAAAACCCTAAAAACTTCTTTAAACCCTAAACCCTAAATCCAAAAACCTAAATCCCTAGACCGTCTAAACCCTAAACTCTAAACACCTTTAAACCTTAAACCCTCTAAAATCTAAGTCCTTAAACACCTAAACCCTAAAACCCTTTAAACCTTGAACACTAAACCTCGAAACCCTAAAACCTTCTAAACCTAAAACCCTAAAAACCTAAACCTCTCTAAACCCTCAAAACCCTAAACCTCAAAAGCCTAAATCCTTTTAAACCCTAAATCATAATACTTAAACCGCTTTAAACCCTAAACCCTAAACCTTAAACCATCAAACCCTCTAAATCCTAAACCATAAACCCACCTAAACCCTAAACCCCTACTAAACCCTAAACCACACTAAACCTTAAACCTTAAACCTCTCTAAACCCTAAGCACTAAACCCTAAAAACCTTCAAACCCTAAACCCTAAACCCTTTAAACCCAAAACTCCTTTAAACCCAAAACCCCTTAAAACCCTAAAACCCCTAAACCCTAAATAGTAAACCCTAAAACCATAAATCCCTTTAAACCATAAACCCTAGACTCCTAAACCCTAAGCCCCACTAAACCCTAAACCACTAAACCATAGACCCCTTTAAACCCTAAAACCCTTTAAACCCTAAATCCTAAAACCCTCTAAACCTTAAACCCTAAAAAACCCTAAATATCATTAATCCTAAACCCCAAACCACTCCAAATTGCTAAAATCATAAAACTTAAACCCCTCTCAACCCTAAACCATACTAAACCTTTAACCCTAACCCTAAACCCTAAACCCTAAAACTAGGTCAAACCATAAGACCCTAAAATCCTAAACCCCTTTCAATCGTAAACCCCTCTAAACCCTAAATCCTAAACCCAAAATCCTTAAACCCTAAATCATAAACCCCTAATCCCTCTAAACACAAAACCCTAAACCTCTCTAAACCCTAAGTACCTCTAAACCCCTCTAAACTCAAAATCTTAAAACCCTAAACACTCTAAAACCTTAGTCCCTATGATGCGGAATATGAAGGCATGTTGTTGACTATCATAAAGAAAATAAATTTCAGATTAAAGATTTGAGATTTTTATGGATTGATTCCCAAAGATAGACCAAAAATATGCAGACAAAGATATCAAGTTATGATTCTTCAAAACTAAACCCTTTAAAGAAAACTAAGAAATAGGATCACAGTAATTGAGAAACTCCTAATTAGAACATACTCGTTATCTTCAATAAATCAGATCTTAGAGGGGGGTAGTTTGGATTACCCAGCAATGATATAACAGCTTCTGAATCAGCAGGTTCACACCGTTCCTCGAAGGATGTGCTCTGAAGGACAAGCTAGTTTTTCCTTGGGGCCCTAGGTTGCAGGCTGATGGTTCTGTGGCAAGGAAGAACTCCTCCTCAGATCTCGATACCTGAGGATCTTGAGTTATCAAGCCCAATATTGCTGAAGCTCTTCAATCTGGACCTTTCAAAGGATGATATGGACTCCTTGCTGATTGTAGAAGATCACTTCAACCTTGGTTTGCCAGGAGAACTCTTGGATGCCAGGGACTTGATGCTTGTGGTGGATGGCAAAGGATGGGAACTAGGAGTTGGCGGCCAAGGGATGGAACTAGGGTTTGTGTTGCGATGCTTTAGGTCTCTCACCCTCTCCCTCATGGAGTGACAATGCTCAAGGCACGGAATAGAACAAGAGGTCTTCTTGTTTCATTCATCCAATTATTCTCCCAGTACAAGAGAAAGAGAGGGAGTATTTATAAACTTCCTCTACTCCTTATTACAATAGGACTAGAATTCATCATACATAGAAAAGAATTTTCTTAGGATTGGTCAAAGCATGACAAATAGGAATAGAATATGATCTCCACATCTCTTTCTTTACTTAGACTAGGCGGTCATGGCAAGAAAGCATGGGGCGGCAAAGCATTCCTCCTTTGGATTGGGCAGTCATGGCAAGAAAGCATGGGGCGGCAAAGCATTCCTCCTTTGGACTGGGCGGTCATGGCAAGAAAGCATGAGGCGGCAAAAGCATTCCTCCTTTGGACTGGGCGATCATGGTAAGAAATCAAGGGGCACCAACTTTCTTCCTTTCATGGTGTGGGGCGGCAACAAGAATCAAGGAGCTTTCATATATGTGTGGGATGGCAACAAAGGCTTCCATATTTGTCATGGGGTGGCACAAGAATCAAGGAGGTTCCATATATGTGTGGGCTGGCAACAAGGGCTTCCATATTTATCGTAGGGTGGCACAAGAATCAAGGAGGCACCATCTACCTTTCATATTTGCTTATGGTCCATGCATGAAACAAGGGAGGGGCATCATGTATGCTGTGGAGGTGGTGCAGGCATTGACTGGAGTCTCATGTAATAGCTGAGGTGGTGCCACTAGATGTAGCCTTCACCTTCTTGACTCAAGATACTTGACTTGACTTAATTACAGGACTCAATTGACTCATAAGTGGACTACACTTTATTGGACTCAATTGGCTCATAAACAATTTGAAGGATCAATCAGAGATCCAAATGGACCCCTGTAACCTTTGTCTAATCCTGGTGCCCGCACCAATTCTCCCCGGGTGGGAGGAACTCGACCCTATCGAGTAAGGGTCAATCTGGCTTTGGTAACTCTCTAGTAGGTCCGGGTCTATGCGTTGCAGATCCTCTCGGGTAACCCAAGAATCCTCAGATTCTGGTCGACCTTGCCAACGAACCAGGTAAAGCTGGTAACCTTTGTTTCGGGTACTGATAGCTTGGTCATCCAGAATTCGCTCGATCCTTTCTCTTCTCTCAGGCCAATTTATAGGTAGACACTCTAGGATGGGTTCGCTCTCAAGAATAGGGTCAGGTCCAAATGGCTCACTAGGTATCACTGTCGATTCCCTATACTCAGTTAAGTCTGATATATTGAAAGTTGAGTTAATGCCTAATTCAGGAGGTAACTCTAGCACATAGGCATTGGGTCTGACTTTCTTAATTATTTTAAAGGGTCTAGCTCCTTGGGCATGCAACTTTTTCATGGTTCCAGGAGGGAACCGCTTAGGCCTAAGCCTAATCATTACATAATCTCCTTCAGCAAATTCTTTGGTTTGTTTTTGGGAATCAGCCAATTATTTATATGCATCATTACTTAGTTTAATCTTTTGACTGATTTCTTTATGCAAATCCCTAACATGCTATGCAAATGATTCGACTGACTCTGAGATTCATGCCTGTGTGGGCAAAGGGATTAGGTCTAAAGGTTTATTAGGCCTATAACCATGAACTATCTCGAATGGACTTTTACCAGTGGACCTATTGACTGAACTATTATAAGTGAACTCAGCTCTAGGTAGAAAAAGGTCCCAATTTGCAGAGTTTTTTCCAACCAAACATCTCAACAAATTTCCTAAGCTCTGGTTAACTACCTCTACCGACCATTAGTCTATGGGTGGTAGGAAGTAGAAAACTTAAGTTTGGTTCCTAACATGTGCCATAGGGTTTTCCAAAAGTAACTTGTAAATCAAACATCCCTATCTAAAATGATGGTTTTAGGAAGTCCATGTAATCTAACGACTCCATCCAGGAAAAGTTTGGCCACTCTGGATGCATCAAAAGTCTGAAAACATGGTATAAAATGGGCCATCTTAGAAAACCTATCGACCACAATATAGATTGAGTCATGTTTTCTCTGGGTCTTAGGCAATCCTAACACAAAGTCCATACTGAGGTCTTGCCAAGGGCAATCGGGTATAGGTAATGGGGTGTATAGGCCAGTGTTTTGCTTCTACTATTTAGCAACATCACAAGTTTGACATCTAGACACAATCTGGGCAACATTTCGTTTGAGGCTTGGCCAATAGAACTGGTCTTCTATCGCTAAGATAGTCTTGTTTCTACCAAAATGACCAGCTAAACCTCCGGCATGAGTTTCCCAAACCAAAAAGTCTCTAAGGGAGGACCTGGGAATACACAACCTATTGTTCTTAAAAAGATAGCCATCCTGAAGGGTGTACTCACTATGTGAACGAGATGGTCCTTGTTTTATAGCTCGGTAAATTTCACTAAAGTTGGGACAAGTCTCATAATCATCTCTAAGTCTATCAAATCCAATGACTTTAGTCTTAACAGTATTCAGGAGCACTAATCGATGGCTAAGGGCATCAGCTACCTTATTCTCAATTCCAGCCCTATGTTTTAGCATAAAGGTATAGGCTTGAATATACTCTACCCACTTAGCGTGTCTATGGTTTAGCTTCTTTTGTGAGTTCAGAAACCTAAGTGCCTCGTGATCAGAATATAGAACAAACTCTTGCGGCAGTAGGTAGTGTCTCCAATATCTCAAGGCTTGAATTACCGCATAAAACTCTTTATCGTAGGTTGAGTATCTAAGCTTAGCCTCATTTAACTTTTCACTAAAGAAGGCTACTGGGTGACTCTCTTGGCTTAATACTCCTCCTATTCCAACACCAGAAGCATCACAAGCAACCTAAAAAACTTTGGAAAAATCGGGTAACCTCAAAATGGGTGCTTGTATCATCTTTTCCTTGATCTCTAGGAAGGCTTTGTTTGCAGCTTTGGTCCACTCAAAGTTTCCCTTCCTAAGGCAGTCAGTGATTGGTGCCACTATAGAACTAAATTCCTAGATAAATCTTCTATAGAAAGTAGCTAGGCCATGAAAACTACGTACTTCATGAACACTAGTAGGTACAGGCCACTCTACTATTGATCTAATTTTTTTTGGATCAGTCGATACTCCTTCGGGGGTTACCACAAATCCTAGGAAGATAACTCTATCTGTCAAGAATTCACACTTCTTAAGGTTGGCATAGAGATTATCTTTCCTTAAGGCTTGGCACACTTGGCGGACATGACTTAGGTGGTCTTCCTTAGTTTTGCTATAGATAAGGATATCATCAAAGTAAACCACCACAAATTTACCAATGAACATTCTAAGGACTTGGGTCATGATCCTCATGAAGGTACTAGGTGCGTTGGATAATCCAAAAGGCATCACTACCCACTCATACGTACCATCCTTAGTTTTAAAGGTTGTTTTCCACTCATCCCCAGGTCTAATCCTAACCTAATGATAGCCACTCTTAAGATCAATCTTAGAGAAGATAGTTGCACCGGCCATCATATCTAACATGTCATCCAAACGGGGAATGGGGAATCTACACTTCATAGTTATCTTGTTTATGGCACGACTGTCTACACACATTCTCCAAGTACCATCTTTCTTAGGGGTTAGAGAGCAGGTACTGCACATGGGCTCAAGCTTTCCCTAATAAAACCCTTTCTAAGAAGTTCTCCAACCTGCTTTTGCAACTCTAGGTGCTTAGTAGGATTCATCCTATAATGTGGTAGGTTGGGTAAACTGGATCCTGGGACTAAATCTATTGCATGTTATATGTCCCTCAGAGGTGGTAATTTATTTGGAAGATCTTCAGGGAAAACATCTTGAAATTCTTTTAAAAATTCAGCAACTTCCTCAGGGTGTTCTTTTTGATTCTTATCCTGAACTTCCTTAATAGTTAACATCCAAACAGTAGAACCCTTGGTAATCTCTTTTTCTAGTTCCTTAGCATCAATTAGATTCAATCCAGATTTCTTTTCCTTCAGGTTGCTAGAACCCCTCTTGATGTTATCCTTGGGTGGGGTTGGGTTTATCACAATTTTCTTCCTATGGTGATGAAATGAATAGGAATTGGATCAGCCGTAAAGGGTGGCATCATGGTTATAAAGCCAAGGTCTGCCTAAGATGATACTACTCACTCCCATAGGAAGGACATCACACCAAACTTTTTCTTGGTAAGATTGAAGTTGGATCATGACTTGGCATATAAGTTTGATGGGGATGGAAGTTGAGTCTATCCAGGATACCTTATATGGGTTGGGATGTGGAACAGTGGATAGGCCTAGGGTTTTGACAGCACTGGTCGAGATGGCATTCACACAGCTTCCACTATCTATGATGATTTTGTATACCTTATCCTCTAACTTGACAAATGTTTGTAGGATGTTGGTCCTACGCCAATCTTCTTGTTCCTTAGTTTGGGTTAAGATACACCTAACAACTCCTAGAAAATCAGTTGGCTCAACCGTTTCCTCATCTCCCTTATATTCATCTATCAGGTTTAAACCAGCTTCATATACTTCTTCATCCTCAAATTCAACAGTGGATTCAGGCTCTCCTTCTTCTTCTAGCTCACCTATGTGTAAGGCTCTAGTTGGGCATTGGTTAGCATAATGGCCTAGTTTATGGCACCTAAAGCATGGAGCATTTGGGTTAGGTGGCCTTTGGATGTTAGGTGCCTTTCCCCTATCATCCTTACGGGTCATGGGTGTGCTGGGGTTTGGTCAGCCTGGTGGTGTTTGGTTAGGTCTTGCTTTAAGATTAGGGGTGTTGACCTTAGCGGGTTCAGGTCTCCGGTAAATAGGTCCCCTTTGAAATCTTTCATAATCTCTGGCAATCTGATAGGCGTGTTCAAGATCATGGACTTCTCTTAGAAATAGCTTCCTCTGAATGTCCTCACGTAGTCCAGCCCTAAACCTAGATAGGGTCATAGTCTCAGACTCATCTATGCTACATCTCATGACAAATTCATCAAATTTGGCTATATATTTTGACACAGTCTTATTTCCTTGAACTAACCTCTGCCACTGATCCAAAAGTCTCTGGTGATATGATGCAGGAAGGTACTTTTCTCTAAGCCTAATTTTCATGGCTCTCCAGGTGGCTATGGGAACTTCACCTCTTTGTCTGATTAATCTCTCAACATTCCCCTAGTATAGTCTAGCCTGGCGCACTAATCTAAGCTTAGCGAACTTAAACTTCCTTTCTTCAGACATCTCATACCACTCAAAATATTGGTCCATGTCTCCCTCCCAATCTATGTACACCTTAGGATCAAGACAACCATCGAATGTGGGTGCTTCTAGTCTGATATTCTTAATGGCTCTCTCATCTTGGTCCACTAAGTCTGGATTGGGTCTCCTTTGAATAAACTCAGGATTTGGATCTTGGCGTGGAGCTCTCCTAGGGTTAGGAGGGGTGTGACATGGAGTGTCTAGATCAGGCTCAACAGGAGTCTCACGGGTGCCCTCTAGGGTGTCTAACCTTGTGTCCATTTGGTTAGTCGGTTGTTGATTAGGGAAAACTGTTCAGTCATGTTCCTCATTAGGGTTTCAAGTTGGACTCCATGGTTGAATCAGGTTAAGTTTGAGTCTGATGATAATGGGTCCCTGACCTGGTGTTCATGTAGCAAGCACACAAATTGTTCTAGGGTTTTGCTAGACCTAGAAGCTCAAGTAGAATGAGTCAACTCAAATTACAGTCAAGGCACCAATTATCCTTTCCACTGGCCAGGTAAGAGGTGGGGTTGTGGGAGGCTCCCTCTGCTTTCACAGGGTCCTAATTAAAAACCACAAGTCCACTTAGGACGTTTGCCTCTGGACCCCTTACCTAGACACTAGATTCAAGAAATACGTGATGACTTGAGTGCACTAGTTTTCTCACAATACCACGAACTTGACCAGTTGGTGTCCCTAGTCCAATTAGGTTGCTAATTGATTTTAGTTAATCTTGGGTTCGAATGCAAAGGTGATTGTTTTGGGCCAAGGAAAAGGTCTCAATCCTTCCCTTATCTGACAGAGTAAAAGTGCCCTTAGAGTAGTTTAGTTATGCATGCATACATATGCAAATAATGATCAAATCAAGACTCTAATCTAATGTTCTCATGTTCGGCCGTAGCTTATTACTCCCATGGGTCATAAGTATACTTTCGTATACCCGCTCAGGAGGTGTGAAAACTTAGATCAAAGCATACAAATCCTAATCATGCAAACAAACATACAGAATTACAGAAATTATCAGAAAATATCCAGATCGAATTAAGAACTGAAATTTGAAGAACTAATTGCAGACTTATTGCAAATTAAGGGAAAAATAAATGCAGGTGAAAAAAACTACATTATGATGGATTTTATGCAAGCTACTTTCAGCTGTATGCAGATTTCAGCAGTGCAGAAATTTAGGGTTTTGATGCATGAGCATGTTCTAACCTAAGCTCTAATACCAAAATTGATGTGGAACATGAAGGCATGCTGTTGACTATCATAAAGAAACTAAATTTTAGATTAAAGATTTAAGATTTTTATGGATTGATTCCCAAAGATAGACCAAAAATATGCAGACAAAGATATCAAGTTGCGATTCTTTAGAACTAAACCCTTTAAAGAAAACTAAGAAATAGGATCACAGAAATTGAGAAACTCCTAATTAGAACATACTCGTTATCTTCAATAAATCAAATCTTAGAGGAGGGTAGTTTGGATTACCCGACAGTGATGTAACAGCTTTTGAATCAATAGGTTCATACCGTTCCTCGAGGGATGCGCTCTGAAGGATAAGCTAGTTTTCCCTTGGGGCCCTAGGTTGCAGGCTGATGGTTCTATGGCAAGGAAGAACTCCTCCTCAGATCTCAGTACCTGAGGATCTTGAGTTGTCAAGCCCGATATTGCTGAAGCTCTTCAATCTGGACCTTCCAAAGGATGATCTGGACTCCTTGCTGATTGTAGAAGATCACTTCAACCTTGGTTTGCCAAGAGAACTCTTGGACGCTAGGGACTTGATGCTTGTGGTGGATGGTAAAGGATGGGAACTAGGAGTTGGCGACCAAGGGATGGAACTAGGGTTTGTGTTGCGGTGCTTTGGGTCTCTCACCCTCTCCCTCACGGAGTGACAATGCTCAAGGCACGGAATAGAAGAAGAGGTCTTCTTGTTTCATTCATCCAATTATTCTCCCAGTACAAGAGAAAGAGAGGGAGTATTTATAAACTTCCTCTACTCTTTGTTACAATAGGACTAGAATTTCTTAGGATTGGTCAAAGCATGACAAATAGGAGTAGAATATGATCTCCACATCTCCTTCTTTACTTGGACTAGGTGATCATGGCAAGAAAGCATGGGGCGGCAAAGCATTCCTACTTTGGATTGGGCAGTCATGGCAAGAAAGCATGGGGTGGCAAAGCATTCCTCCTTTGGACTGGGCGGTCATGGCAAGAAAGCATGGGGCGGCAAAGCATTCCTCCTTTGGACTGGGCGATCATGGCAAGAAAGCATGGGGTGGCAAAGCATTCCTCCTTTGGACTGGGCGATCATGGTAAGGAATCAAGGGGTGCCAACTTTCTTCCTTTCATGGTGTGGGGCGGCAACAAGAATCAAGGAGCTTCTATATATGTGTGGGATGGCAACAAAGGCTTTCATATTTATCATGGGGCGGCACAAGAATCAAGAAGGTTCCATATATGTGTGGGATGGCAACAAGGGCTTCCATATTTATCGTGGGGTGGCACAAGAATCAAGGAGGCACCATCTACCTTCCATATTTGCCTGTGGTCCATGCATCAAACAAGGGAGGGGCATCATATATGCTGTGGAGGTGGCGTAGGCATTGACTGGAGTCTCATGTAATGGCTGAGGTGGTGCCACTGGATGTAGCCTTCACCTTCTTGACTCAAGACACTTGACTTGACTTAATTACAGGACTCAATTGACTCATAAGTGGACTACACTTTATTGGACTTAATTACAGGACTCAATTGGCTCATAAACAATTTGAAGGATCAATCAGAGATCCAAATGGACCCCTGTAACCTTTGTCTAATCCTGGTGCCCGCACCACCCTAAATCCTTAAATCCTAAACCCTTCAAAACCTAAAACTCTTTCAACCTAGAACCCTAAACCCCTAAACCTCTCTAAACTTTAAACCCTAAACCCTAAACCCCTCTTAAACCTAAAACCCTTTAAACCCTAAACTCATCTAAACCCAAAATAATTTAAAACCCTAAAAACCTCTAAAACCTAAACACCAACCTTGAAACCCTAAATCCTAAATCCCTAAACCATAAACACAACTAACCCCTAAACCCTTAAACCCTAAACCCCTCTAAACTCGAAAACCCTCTAAACCCTAAACCCATCTAAATCCTAAACCCTTAAACCTAAATCCCTAAACCTTGTAAACCCTAACCTCTAAACCCCTTTAAACCTTAAACCCTCTAAAATCCTAGTCCTTAAACCACTAGACCCTAAACCTCTCTAAATCCTAAACCCTAAACCCCTCTAAACCCTAAACCCCAAACCTCAAAATAACAAAACCCTTTAAACCTAAACCCCTCTAAACCCTCAAAACCCTAAACCATAAACCCTAAACTCTAAACCTTAAACCCTAAAACCCTTGGCCCCTCTAAATTTTAAACTCAAACCACTAGACCCTAAATCGTTAAACCCTAAAACCCCTTTAAACCCTAAACCCCATCAAACTTTAAACCCTAAACCCCTCTAAACCCTAAGCCCTAAACCCTAAAACCCTCCAAATCCTAAACTCTCTAAACCCCTCTAAAACCCTCAAAACTTTGAACCCCTAAACCCTAAAGCTCTTTAAACCCTAACCCTAAGACCCTCTAACCCTAAACCTCTCTAAACCATCAACCACTCTAAACCATAAATCCCTTTAAACCCTAAACCCCTCTAAACCCAAAACCCCTTAAAACCCTAAAACCCTTTAAACCATAAACACTAAACCCTAAAACCCTAAATCCCTTTAAACCCCAAACCTTAGATCCTTAAATGTTAAGCCCCACTAAATCCTAAATTCCTAAACCATAGACCCCTCTAAACATTAAAACCCTCTAAACCCTAATCACTAAAACCCCTCTAAATCCTAAACCCTTAAAACAAAAAATCCTAAACCACTCCAAACCGCTAAAACCCTAAACCCTAAACCCTAAACCCCTTTAAACCATAAACCCTACTAAAACCTCAACCCTAAACCCCTTTAAACCATAAACCCTACTAAAACCTCAACCCTAAACCCCTTTAAACCATAAACCCCACTAAAACCTCAACCCTAAACCCTAAACCACTTTGAAATATAACCCATCTAAACCTTGTGTAGGACCTTGTGTGGTACTCCAAAGCCTTCATTGGGCAAGGAAAAGCCCAAGGTTTATGATCCATGAGGTGTTCATGGGGTTCTAGGGTTGATGTGAGCCCTAGGGTGAACAATTTTAGCCTTCACAATTTTTTAGGTCCATAGGATTAGGACCTAATGTTCTTGAGTCCAAGTAATTGGGCCTTGAGGGGGCTAACTTATCATTGGGCTAGAGTTGGGCCCAAGGTGAGTGAAACTAATCACATGTGGGTTAGTCCAAGGGAGTTTTTTGTTAGGGTTTGGTTTCTATTTGACCATGTATAAATACTTTATGTATTGGCATCTTGTAAGAGGCTGAATGAATGAAAAAAACTTTTCTTCCTGAATTCTTTCTTCTCCTCTCTCTCTCTCACATGGTTGCCTAGGGTTTCCTAGGGTTTGTTGTAGCCCCTTGACAAGAAAAGAAAGAAATCAAGGCGTCCATAGAGGAGAAGAAACCCTAGTGGCCTTCTCTTGAAGAATCCTTGTGGGACTAGAATTGCTGCAGCCTATTCCCACTTGGAGTCATTCTCTTTTGAATTTCTAAAACAAATCTAGACTTTCCATGCTCAAAAGGAGAGGATTCACATTCTCGTCTTGCTGCTAGTGAAGAGAAAGGAAGGAAAACTAGTTGCCTACATCGACGGGGGTGATTACCAAGAGCGAGATTTGAATCCTACTACTGCAAAAAATTTCTGCAGCAAGTTCATCTTGTTTTCGCTTCTCCACACACCTTGGCATTGGTCCGTTGTGTGCCACGCTCCAAGAGAAGATTGAGGATGCGACCCCCAACATCTGGTATCAAAGCTTGGTTGATTTGGTGGAGAAAAGATTGAACTTTGGCCGAGATCTTGGTAAGGTATCGAAACAGATTTTTTTTCTGTTTTGTTGTTTGTGTTGTTTCTTGTTTGGGTATGGCATCTAATACGCTAAAGATGGATTTTGAGAAGTATGACAGCAAGGGGAACTTCACCCTATGGCAGCAAAGGGTGAAGGATTTGTTGGTACAACAAAGAATTTATAAGGTCTTGGTGAAGGAAAGACTGGACAACATAAGTGCTGAAGATTGGGAGGAGTTAGAGGAGATTGCCTTTAGCATGATTCGGATGTGCTTGGTGTGAGTCTTGATGTGAAGATTGATGAGGAGGATAAGACTCTTATACTATTGTATTCACTTCCAAGTTCCTATGATGGTCTGATCACAACCTTGGTGCATGGGAAGGAAACCCTGAATTTTGAAGAGGTTGTGGGTGTTCTTCGGTCAAATCAACAAAGAGAGAAGATCCGCATGGGGAGTTCTAACACAGAGGTTCTTGCTGTAATGAGAGGCAAGGAAGACCTTGGGAAAAGGTTAGAGACAAGTCCAAAGGTAGATCAAAGTCTTGAGGCAAGCAGAAGGCATGGAAGTGTTACAAATGTCATCAAGTTGGTTATCTGAAGAGGAATTGTCCACTTCTGAAAAATGAGAAGGGGAAGGGCATTTCTAAGGGTAGTTCGGCCAGCAATGGTGGTGCAAATTCATCTGAAGATAGTGGGGATGATCTACTAGTAGTTTTAGATGGGACCATGAAGTATGATAGGTATAAGCCCTAAACCACTTAAATCCCTGAACCCTAAACCAGTCAAACCTCAAACCTCAAAATCCTAAACCTTAAAACCCTCTGAACCCAAAACTATAAAACCCTAAATATTGCTAAACTCTAAACCCTAAAAGACTTCAAATTGCTAAAATTATAAACCTAAACCCTTCTCAACCCCAAACCATAGTAAACCCTCAACCTTAAACCTTAAACCACTCTAAATCTTAAACCTTAAACCCTAAATCCTTAAACCCCAAGCCATTAAACCCTAAAACCATGAAATTAAAACCTCCTAAAAACCTTAAAACCCCTAAAATCTAAAGATTAAACCCTTACCCCTAAAATTCTTTAAACCCTAATTCCCTAAAAACCTAAAACCTTAAAATCCTAAAACCCTAAGCCCTAAAACCTCTAAAACTCTAAAATCCTAAAACCTTAAACCTTGAATTCAAAAACATAAATGCAGAATACCAAACCTTGGACCGCTAAAACAGTTAACCCAAACATGAAACCCTAAATCCTAAACCCTAAAACCCTAGTCCCTAAACTCCTATAAACCTTAAACCCCTTTAATTCCTAAACCCTTAACCAGATCAAACCTCAAAACCCTAAACCTCTTTAAACCCTAAAACCCTCTTAACCCTAAATACTAAACCTTAAAACCCTAAATACCTTAAAACCCTAAACCTTAAACCCTTAAACCTTAAATCCTTAAACCATAGAGCCCTCTAAACTGTACTCCAAATTGTTAAAATCGTAAACCCTAAACCCCTCTCAACCCTAATCCCTAAACCACTCTAAATCATAAAACCTAAATCCTAAATCCTTAAACTCCAAACCATTAAACCCTAAAACCATGAAATTAAAACCTCCTAAAAACTCTAAAACTCTTAAAATCTAAAGCTTAAACCTTAAAACCTAAAACCCAAAAATCCTAAAACCCTAAAGCCCTAAAAACCTAAAACACTAAAATCCTAAACTTAAAATTCCTAAAACCCTAAACTTAAAACCTCTTAAACTCTAAAATCCTAAAACCCTAAACCTTGAACTCGAAAACCTAAACACAAAATATCAAACCTTGAACCCTAAAGCAGCACTTAACCCCAAACATGAAACCCTAAAGCCCTAAAAACCTGGGCCACTAAAATCTTCAAACCATCAAAGTTCTGCAGCCCCAGGCCCTGAGCCTGGGCCTGAGCCTAAAACCATCGCCCTGGGTCCTGAGCCCTGAGCCTGAGCCTTAAACCTGGGCCTTGAACCAAGGCCTTGGGCCTGGGCAAGGTCCTGGGTAATACCAGGCCCTGGGCCTGAGCCTAAACCTAAGGGCCACCTGGGCAGCCTTGACCCTGAGCCTTGAGAGGCTGAGGCCTTGGGAACCCAGGCCTGGGCCTAAACCTGAGCCCCAGGCCTTGACCTGGCTGAGAGCCTGAGCCTGAAAGGCCTCGGGCACACTTTGAGCCTAAGGCCTGGGTCCTGAGCCTGAGCCCTGGGAGCCTGAGCCTGAGCCCTGGGCAGCCAGGCCCAAGGCCCCAAAGCCAGGGCCAGGCCTGGGGCATTGAGCACCCAAACCTTAAAGGAGCCTGGGCCTGAGCCTAGCCTGAGCCTAAAGGCCAAGCTTTCCAAGGCCTGACACGGAAACCCTTAGGCCTGGGCCGGGTCCTGAGCCTAAAAAATCCTGGGCCACTGAGCCTGAGCCTGAGCCAGGCCGCCAGGTCATGAACGCCCAAGGGCCCTGGGCTCCTGGGCTGTGGAGTCCTGGGGCCTGAGCCCAAGGCCATTTAAGGCCTGAGCCTGGGTCCTAAGAGCCTGGGTCCTGGGAGCCTGGGTCGTTAAGGCCCTGGGCCTGGGTCCTGGGGCCTGGGCCTGAGCCGTTTGGGCCACAGGCCTGGGTCCTGAGCTCCCAGGCCCTGAGCCCTGCAGGCACAAGGAGGTCCTGGGCCTGGAGCCCAGGCCCCAGGCTTTGAGCTCCAGGGCTTGGGCCTGGGCCTAGGGCCTGGGCCTGAGGTCTGAAGGGCCTGGGTCTGGGGCCGTGAGCCGCTGAGCCTGGGCCTGGGCCTGGGCCCTGAGCCGAACGTGAGCCCAGGCCGGGCAGTGAGCATTGGGCCTGGGGCCTGAAGCCTAAGGCCTGAGCCCCAAGGTCCTGAGCCCTGAGCCTGAGCCTGAGCTCTGAGACGCAGGCCACAGGGCCTGGGCGCCTGGGGGCTTGGCCTGAGCCTGGGCCAAGGCCTGGGGCGGCACCAAGGCCTGGCTGAGCCTAAGGCCGCCAGGCCCAGCCCAGGCCATTGAAGCCTGAGCAGCAAGGCAGCAGGCCTGAGTCCTGGGTCCTAAGGCCACCTGGTCCGCCCGAGCCCTGAGCCTTCAGCCTGGCCCTGAGCAAGGCCTGGGTCCTGGGCTGTGGGCTCTGGGGCCTTCAGGCCTGAGCCCCCAGGGTCCCGAGAGCCTGGGCCTGAGAGCTCTGGAGTCCTGAGGCCTGAGCACTGAGCCGCGGTCCTGGGGCCTAGGAGCCTGAGCCTGGAGCCTGAGCCTGAGCCTGGGCCCTGAGCCTGGGGCCTGGGGCAGCCTGGGCCCTGAGCCCTGAGCCATGAGCCCTTGAGGCCCTGGGCCTGGGCCTGAGGCCAGGTGCTGGGCCCTGAGCCTGGAGTCCTGAGCAGGCAGCAAGGCCAAGGCCTAAGGCCTGAGCCTGAGTCCTGGGAGCCTTGAAAGCAAGCCCAAGGCCTGGGAGCCTGGGCCAAGGTCCTGGGTTCCCAGGCCTGGGCCTAGGCCTAGGCCTGAGCTGCAGGCCTGAGCCTGGACAGGCCTGGGTCCTGGGAGCCTGAAGCCTGAGAGCTGAGGCAAGACGTGAGCAGTGAGCCTGAGTCTTGGGAGCCTGAGCCCCCGAGACTTGAGCCTGAGCCTGGGCCAGCAAGCCTGCAAAGCCCAGGCTCTGAGCCTAAGGCCCTGAGTCTCGGGACCCCGGCCTGGGCCATGAGTCCCCAGGTGCTGAGCCTAAGGCCTGAGCCTGAAGGCACTGAGCCTGAGCCCAAGGCATTGAGCCCTTCCCTGAGCCCTGGCCTGAGCCCTGAGCCTAAAGGCTAGCAAGGCCTGGCTAAGGCCTGGGCAGCAAGGCCGTGAGCCTGGACGCCCGGCAGCCAGGTCCTGGGCCTGGGCAAGGCTGGGCCTGAGCCTGAGCCTGAACGCCCAAGGCCTGATGGCTGGGCCCTGAGTCCTGGGCCCTGAGCCTGAAGCCGCCAAGGCAGAGCACGGCCTGGAGCCTGAGCCTGAGGCCTAGGCACCAGCCTGAGCCTGGCCAGGCCTGGGCCTGGGCCTGAGCCTGAGCCTGAGCCCAAGGCCCCAAGGCCGCAAGCCTGGGCCCCAGGCTCTGGGCGCCAGGTCCTGAGCCTGGTGCTAAGAGCCTGAGCCATGAGGCAAGGGCCTGGGGCCACAGGCCTGGGCAGCCCGGGCCCCTGAGCCGCCAGGCCTGAGCCTGAGCCTGGGTCCTGGGGTCCTGAGCCTGAGAGCCTGGGCCAAGAGCCTGAGCCGCCAAGGCCTGGTCCTGGGCCATGGCCTAGGCCTGAGCCTGGGAAGGCACGGGACTGGGCCTGAGCCTGAGCCTGAGCCTGGGCCTAAGGGCCTGAGCCTGGGCCTGAAGCCTGGCCTGGGCCTAAGGCCTGGGGCCCTGGCCCTGAGCTCTGAGCTCTGGTTTGAGCCCAAGGCTCCCAGGGCCCCAGAGGCCTGGGCCCTGCCCTGAGCTCTGCAGCCTGACGGCAAGGCCTGAGCCTGGGTCGGACACCAGGCCCTGAGCCTGAGCCTGGGCCTGAGCAGCAGGGCCATGGCAGCAGACGTGAGCCTGGGGCCAAGGCCCAAGAGCCCGGCCAGCCTGGGCGCGAGGCACTGAGCCATTGAGCCAGGGCCTGAGCCTGGGCCTGGCCATGAGCCTGGGCCTGGCCTGAGCCAAGGTCCTGGGCCACAGGCCCTGAGCCTGGGCCTAAGGCCTGGGTCCTGGGGCCTGGAGTCGGCAAGGCCAAGAGCAGCCCTGGGGCAGGAGCCCTGAGCCCAGAGCCTGGGGTCCTGGGCCCAGGCCCCAGGCCTGAGCCTGGGTCTTGGGGCCTGAGCCTGAGCGTGAGCCCTGGGCCTGAGCCTGAGCCTGGGCCTG
The DNA here is from genome assembly GCA_017589505.3 of Metroxylon sagu. Classification (NCBI taxonomy): domain Eukaryota; kingdom Viridiplantae; phylum Streptophyta; class Magnoliopsida; order Arecales; family Arecaceae; genus Metroxylon; species Metroxylon sagu. The sequence goes on along the minus strand of JACVBY030000151.1, from coordinate 8,806 downwards.
AGAGCAGCAGGCTCTGAGCCTAGGGCCTGAGTCCCCAGGCCCCAGGCCATGAGCCCAAGGTCCTGGGCCCTGAGCCTGGGCCTGAGCCCAGGAGCCTGAGGAGGCCTGAGCCTGAGCACGGGGAACGTTGAGCCCCAGGCCTTGACCCTGGCGTGAGCCTAGGGCCTGGGCCGCCAAGGGCCCCAGGCACTGAGCCCGCAAGGGCCCGTGAGCCTGAGCCTTTGACGCCCAAGGTCTTGGGCCTGACGGCAAGACGCTGAGCCTGAGCCTGGGCGCCAGGCCTGAGCCTGGGTCTTGGGCCAGCCCAGGCCTGGGCCTGGGCTCTGAGTCCTGGGGAAGCAGGCGTCGGGCCTGAGCCTGGGAGCCATGGGGCCAGGCCCTGGGGCCTGGGCCAGGCCTGGGGTCCTGAGCCTGGGGCCAGGGCCTGGGAGCCTGAGCCCTGGGCAAGGCCCCCAGGCTCTGGGCGGCTGGACCCTGGGCCTGAGCCTGGGGCCTGAGCCTGAGGGCGCCAAGGCCTGGGCCTGGAGCCAGCCAGGCCGTGGGCCAGAGCCCAGGCCCCAGGCCTGAGCCTGAGCCTGAGTCCTGGGCCCTGAGCCTGGGCCCGCAAGGCCCTCTGGCCTTGAGGTTGAGAGCATTCAAGGCAAGGCAGCAGGCCTGAGCCTGGGCCACTGAGAGCCTGGGCCTGAGGCCAGAGCCCCAAGGTCCTGGGCCCCAGGCCCTGGGCCCCCAGGGCCTGGGCCCAGGGCCAAGGCCTGGGTCCCGAGGCCCTGGGCCTGAGCCTGGGTCCTGAGCTCTAAGGCCTGGGCCTGATGTTGCGGCCCCAGGACGCCAGGCCTGGGCCCTGGGCAAGGCCTGAGCCTGAGCCTGAAGGCACCAGGGCCAAAGGCCTGGGTGCTGAGCCGCCAGAGCCAGCCCATTCAGAGCCTGGGCAGCAAGGCTTTGAGCCTGAGTCCTGAGCCTGGTCTAAGGCCTGGGCGTGAGCTGGGGAACGGCGAAGAGCTGAGAACCTGAGGCCCATGGGCTCTGGGAGCCTTGGTCTCTGAAGCTCTGGGCAGAACCAGGCCCTGGGCTCCCGGGAAGGCCCCCAAGGCCCTGAGCCTAAGGCCCTGGAGTCCCTGGGTCCCTGAAGCACTGAGCACTGAGCCTAGGGGAGCCTGAGGGCCCTGAGCCCTGAGGGGCCTGAGCCGCCGAGCCCTGGGCACGGCACGGGCCTGAACGTAGGGCGCCTGAGCCCTGAGCCCGTGAGCCATCGGGCCTGAGCCCTGCGAGCCTGGGAGCCTGGGAGCCTAAGGGCCCCTGGGCCTGGACACGGGCCCCAAGGCCCGCTGACCCTGGGCCCTCGGGTCCTGCGGGCAGCTTGGCAGCAAGGGCAAGGCAAGAGCCCTGAGAGCCTGGGAGCCTAAGGCCTGGGCAGCCCAAGGTCCCTGGTTTCCCGGAGCCCCAGGAGCCCTGAACGCCATGAGCCTGAGGCTCTTCGGACAGGCACTTGGACGTGAGCCTGGGCCCTGGGAGCCGCCGGCCTGGGAGCTGAGGGCTGGGAGCCCAGGTGAGTGGTGAGGCCTGGGGTCTTTGAGCCAAGGCCCCAGGCCACAGGCAGGCCTGGAGCCCCGGGCCCCCAGGGCCAGGCCTCCAGGCTCTGGAGCCCACCAAGGAGCCTGGGTCTTGGAGCCTGAGCCTGAGGCCCTGGGCCTAAAGGAGCCTAGGAGCCTGAGCCCACAGGCCTGAGAGCCTAGGACGCCAAGACGCTGAGCTGGGGCGGCTGGGCCCTGGGTGAGCATGAGCAGCGCGAGCCCTGGGAAGCGCTTGGAGCAGCCCAGCTGAGGCCCTGGAAGCTTGTGAGTCTGAGAGCCTGAGGCATTCGTGGGCCCCCAGGGCCTTGACCCTGAGCCTGGGCCCTGGGAGCCCTGGGCCTGACAGGCCAAGTGGGCAGCGTGGGAGCCTGAGGGCCACCTAGGCCCAAAGGGCAGCACAGGCCCCTGGGCGTGACCGCCCGGTCATTAAGGTCCTGAGCCTTGGGAGCACGAGCAGGAGCAGCTGAGCACTGGGCCCGTGAGACGCCATGGCCCCGCAGGCCCTGGGCACGGAAAGAGTAAGGCAGCAGGAGCCCTGAGCCTAAGGCTCGGCAGCTGAGCCCTTTCCAGGCCCTTGAGGCTTCACGACGGGTCCTGGACCCTGGGCAGCCGCCCAAGGCAGCGAGAGCCGCCAGACGTGAGCCCGGCCAGGCCATGGGTTCGCCCTGGGCGAGAGCCTGGGCCTTGAGAAAGCACCTGAGTCCTGGGTCCTGAGGTCACTGGGGCCCTGAGCCCTGGGCCCCGTAGGAGCCTGGAAGCCTGGGTCCTCAGGCCTGGAAGCCTGGGAGCCCTGAGCTCCCTGAGCACTGCAAAGGCCGGGCACATGAGCCCCAGGCCAGGCCAGGCAGCAAGAGCCCTAGGTCCTGAGGCCACCTAGGCCAAGGCCCCCGGGCCCCGAGGGCCCCAAGACGTCGAGGAACCTGGGCCCTGAGCCTGCTGACGTAGGCCCGGAGCTCTACGGGCAGCAGGGCTCTACGGTCCCTGAAGCCTAGGGGAGCCTGAAGCCTGAGAGCAGCCTGGGGCAACCCAAAGACCCTGGGCAGCCAGGCCATGGAGCCGTGAGGCCTGGGCCCTGAGCCTGGGTCCTGGGGTTGTGAGCGGAGCGGGCCCTGAGGCAGCGGTTCCTCGGAGCCTCGGAGCCTGAGGGTCACTGGGGCCTGAGGTCCTGGGCCTGCGGAGTCCCTGGGCCTAAGGGCCTGGGCAGCGAGGCCTGAGAGCCTGAGCACTAAGGCCCTTGCCAGGCCTGAGGGCACGCCCAGGCACATCGGGAGCCATGGAGCACTGGAGGCCTGGGCCCTGGGAAAGCCTGAGCCCAAGGCCCTGGAGGCCTAGGGCCACAAGACCATGACCAGGCCCTAAGAGCACCAGAAAGCTCTCAAGAAGGCAGGCCTAAAGGCGAGGAGCATAGGAGCCTCGTGAGCACCTGAACGCCCAAGGGCCTAAGGCCCTGGGCCGCTGAGGGCCCCCTGAGCCTGAAAAGGCCATGGGCCTGGGCCCTGAGGCTCTGTGGGTTGGCAGAGCCACAGGCCCAGGGCACCCAGGGCACGGAGCACAGGAGCTGCTGAGCCACTGCCCTGAGCTCTGCACGGCAAGGCCCTGGGCCTGGGGTCAGCCCAGGTCCCTGAGCCCTGAGCCTGAGCCCTGAGCCCTGGGCCTGAAAAGGCCTGAGTCATAAGGACAGCCAGGCAGCAGGCCTGAGCCTAGGGAGCCTGGAGCCCTGGGCCTTCAGAACGGCAAGAGCCGCCAGGGCAGAGCCTGGGAGCCTGGAGCCGCATTAGGCCCAAGAGGCCCAAGGGCCGCCAGGCCTTGGTCCTGAGCCCTAGGGCCATGAAGCACTGAGGCCACCAAGGGAGCCTGAGCCTGGGCCCACTGAGCCTGAGCCCTGAGCTGCAGTCCTGGGTCTAAGGCTTGGGCAGCAAGGCATGAGGCCTTTGACGGGGCCTGGGGCTCACTGGGCCAAGGTGCCTGGGTTTCCGAGGCCCCCCCGGACTCTGGGCCCTGGGCTCCCAAAGGGCTCTGGGCTCAGGCCTCGAGGCCTAGAGCCTGGGAGCTGAGCCTTCCCGGAGCCTGGGGCCTGAGCCTGGGCACAGAACGTGAGCGTGAGGCCTGGGCGCCTGTGAAGCCTGAGCCTAAAGGGGCTAAGACCAGGGTTCTGAAGCCTGGGAGCCTGGGTCTGAGCCCCAGGCCCTGAGCCTGAGAGCCTGGGCCCAGGGCCCCAGGAACCCAGGCAGCCTAGGTGCGGAGAGGCTGCAGGCCCGGACGGCGGCTGGGCCCCTGGCTCTGAGCCTGAGAGCCTGGGCCTGAGCAAAGGCTGAGCAGCGGAGGCCACCAGGCCTGAGGCCGTGAGGCCTGAGCGGCGAGTGCGGGTCCTGGGCCTGAACGCCCAAGGAACGCTTTGAGCCCTGGGCCGTGAGCCGACGGGCCGCCAGGCGGCCCGGACGTGGCGCCGTGCTGGAGGTTCGGGCCCTGAGCCCTGGGCCTAAGGCCTGGGCCCTGGGCAGCCAGGCCGCTTAAGGCCCTGAGCCTGAGTCTCGGGCCCTGGGCTCACTAAGGCCTGAAGCACGGCTCTAGGCCTGAGGAGCCTGAGCTTCGGGACCTGAGCCTGAGGCCTAGACGGGCAGCAAGGCCCTGGGATGCCTCAGCAGGCCTAAGGCCTAAGGGCCCCTGACCCGAGGCCACAAGGCCCTAGAGCCCATAGGCCTGAGCCTTAGGGCGCTGAGCCTGGGCTGGGGCATGGAGCCTAAGAGCCGGGCCTGAGCCCTGGGCCTGAGCACACGAGCCTGGGCCCTGGAGAGCACAAAGGCCGCAAGGCCACGCCGAGCCCTGGAGACGGCAAGGCCCTGATAGCCGTGAGGCCTGCACGGCATCGGGCCCAGTCATGCAGAGCGGCAAGAGCCATGAGGCCTGGGCCCTGAGTCCTGGAGAGCCTGGGCCTGAGCCCGTGAGCCACCTTGGGAGCCCTGAGCCTTGAACCTGAGCCATGAGCATTCAAGGCAGCCATGGCCCTGGAAAGCCTGGGAGCCCTGGGCCCAGGAGCCCGGACCTGAGGCCACTGAGGCTCCCAGGCCCTGGGCCTGAAGCCGCTGAGCCTGAGCCTGAGCCTGGGCGACTGGGCCCTGCAAGGCCCTGAGCCTGAGGCCCTGAAGCCTAAGGCCCCAAGGCCAGCAGAGCCCAAGAACACAAGGTTGTGTGAAGAGCCCTGAGCCACTGAAGCCCCCAGGCTCTAGGGCAGCCCAAGGCAAGGCCCCCGGAGCCCGAGGGCTGAACACTGAGCCTGAGCCTGGGCCTGAGGAAGGCCTTTAGGGCCACTGAAATGCTGCAAGGCCTCGGAGCCTGAGGGCCTGAGGCCTTGAGCCATTGGACGCCTGGACCTTTGAGCGGCAGCCTTCCGAGAGCTCTGGGTCCCTGGGTCCCTGGGTCACCAGAGCTCTGGGCTCAGATTTGGGCCCGAGGCCTCTGGCCTGAGCCTGTAGGAGCCTGGGAACGCAAGGAGCCTGGAGCCTGGGAACGGCTGGGCAGCCATGCAGGCCTGGGCCTGAGCCCTGGGCCTGAGCCTAGGAGCCTGAGCCTGGGCCTCGGGTCACTGAGCGGCTGGGTCCTGAGCCTGGGCACTTGCGGGCCACTGGCCTGGGAGCCTCGCAAAGTCCTCGGAGCCCCAGGCAGCCCAAGGCAGCCCAGGTCCTGGGTTTGAAGCCCAGGCCCTAGGGGCCCTAGGGCCTAGGGCTCTGGAGAGCCCGGCCCAAGTGGCAGACGTAGGCCTGAGCCCCTGAGGCTCTGAGCTCTGAGCCAAGGGCCCTGGGCTCCCAGGCCCTGAGCCTGGGAGCAGCCTGGGCCCTAAGGTCCTGGGCCTGAGCCCGCCAAGGCAGCTTGGGCCTGCGAGGTCATAAGGCCTGAAGCAGCCTAGGGCAGTGAGCTCTGCAGCCCTGGAGGCCTGAAGCTTTCGGGCCTTCAGCCAGGCAGCCAAGGCCTGAGCCTTCAAGCTTGAGCCTGGGATCCTGGGCCTGGAGCCCCAGAGCCACAGAGCCCAGGGCCCCAAGGCACTGAGCCTAGGGCCAAGGAGTCCCCAGGCTCTGGGCCTCGGGCCCTGAGCCCTGGCCTGGAGCCTGGGCCTAAGAGGCCTGAGGGCAGGAGCCTGGGCCTTTGACCTGGGTCCGCCAGGCAGCAGCCGTGACGGCCAGGCACAGAGCCTGAGCCTAGGAGCCCTGAGCCCTGGGTCCTGCAAGGCCTGGGCACTGGGCACGCCCAAGGCCTGAGCCTTGGGAGCCTGGGAGCAGGTGAAGCGTTCCCAAGGCACTGAGCCCTGGGGTCTTGAGCACTAAGAGCCTGACAAAGCCTTCGACCAGGAGATGCCCCTAGGTGGGGCCTGAAGCCACTGAGCCCTTGGGAAGCCCAAGGCCTAGCCAAGGCCCCCAGGAGTCAAGGCCCCAGAGCTTCTTCAGGGAGCCTGAGGTTCCTACGGATACCGGAAGCCTTCAAGAGCCCTGATCATGGGAGCAGCCCAGGAAGCACCTGAGCCCAGACGTGAGCCTAAGGGCCTCGAGCCTGGAGGCCCTGGGTCACTAAGCCTGGGGCCTGAGGCCCTGGGGCTGCGAGACTAGGGACACAAGGCCTGGTGTGCTGAGCCTAGGAGCAGCCCGTGGCAGCCAGGGCCATTGGGCCTGGGCAACGTGGAGCCATGGGCCTGAGTCTTCAGGTCCTGAGGCCTGAAGGGCCTGATGCTGAGCCCTGAAGCCTGGGTCTGGGCCTGAGAACGGCCTTGAGAGGCCTCGAGCCTGAAAAGTGACACCCCAGTCATGAGCACGCCCATTTTCAATCGGTCTGCTGAGCTCTAAGGGCTCTGGTGGCACAGACGCGCGACCTCGAAGCCCGTTGAGCCCTTAGGAAGCCTGGAAGTCCTGGGCTGCCCGTGAGCCCTAGGCCCTGAGAGCATGCTAGCACAGCCTCGAGTGGTGAGCCTAAGAGCCACTTGGAGTCACTGAGTTCCGAGGCACGGGCAGGCCCTGGGGCCCCTGGACGGCCCTGGGCTCTGGGTCCTGAGCCTCAGAGCCCACAGGCAGCGAGAGCCTGAGTCCTAGGAGCCATGAGGGGGCCCTGAGGCCCTAAGGCAGCAAGACCATGCAGCCCAGAGCAGGTAGGCCCGTTGAAGGTCTTGGAGCTCCCCTGAGCCCAAGGCACTTGAGCCTGAGCCTGTTACTGGAGACGCAGACTGGCAAGGCAGCCAAAGGCCTCGAGCCTGAGGCCACTGAGCCCTGGGTCTTCGGGGACCTGCCGAGACACCTGAGAGCCATGGTCCCCAGAGTCTGCAGGCCTGGGCCCAGGCCACCTGAGCCTAAAGACACGAGGCTCCTGGGCCATGGGCGAGGGCATTGAGCCCCAGGCCTTGGCCCTGGGCACCAAGGGCCTGCAGCCTGGGCCACAAAAGGCTAACGGCCTTGAGCCTGGCGTGAGCCTGAGCAGCAACCGCCGCCCAGGCCCTGGAGCCCATCGGCCAAGGTCCTGGGCCCTGGGTCAAAGACGTTGAGGCCACTGAGGCAGCTGAGGCCCTGGAAGCCTTCGGGAGGCCTGGTCACCTGAGCCTGGGTCCTGGAGCCCTGAAACGCCTGTAAGAGGTCATTGAGCCCACTTGAGCTCCAAGGGCCAGGCCGGACAGGCCACAGTGACCCTCGGAGCCTGGTAGCTGCAGGCTGGGGCCCTGGCCGTAGGAGCCTGGGTCACTGGGTCCCTGGGTGCACTGGAGGCCTAAAGGGTCTTGGCACGGACCTGTGGGTCTTGTGAGCCTAGAGAGCCCGGGGCCCCAAGGCCTGGAGGCCAGGGCCCCCAGGCTCTGAGCGCTCAGGTCCTGGGCCTCGTGCTAAGAGCCTGGGCTCATGAGAGCACAAACATGGACGCAGGCAGCCAGGCCGGAGCCCGCCAGGCCGCCAGACGTGAGCCACTGAGCCTGGGTCCGCAAGGCCTGAGACCTGTGGGCCCTGAGCCCCTGCCAAGGCCTGAGCCTAGGAGCCTGGGAGCCCAGGTGAGCCTCAGGCTGCTGAGCCTGAGAAACTGGAAGCCCCAGGCACCGAACATGAGGCACTGAGCCTGCCTGAGCTGTGAAGCCGCGAGCCTGGGTCCTGGATCTTCCGGTGCCCAGGCCCTGAGCCCTGAGCCTCGAGCCCTGAGCCTAAGGCCTGAGAGTCATGGGGGCCTTGAGCGACAGGGCCTGAACGGCAAAAGGCCTGGGCTGCTGGGCCTTCGGGAGCCTTGGAAAGGCAGCAGGCCATGAGCGTGGGAGCCCGCCAAGGCCCGTGACCGCCAAGGGCCATGGGCCCATGGGGCCCATCGGTCCTGGGCCTAAGACAACATGGGCCCTGGGCCACTAAGGCCCTGGGCCCTGGGCCCTGAGAGCCCTGGGCCACTGACCACTCAGAGCCTGAGGTCCTGAAGGAGCCTGGAGGCACTGAGCAAAGGGCCACCAAGGCCAAAGACCTGGAGTTCCTGAGCCCGAAGGTCCTGGGTTTCAGACTGGACCCTGAAGCCTGGGCTCCCTTAGGGCTGCTTCAAGGGCTCAGGCCATGAGGCCCGTGAGCCCCTGAGCCTGAGAGCCACTGAGGCTACTGAGGCCCGGAGCCTTGAGCCTGGGCCTGAGCCTGAGTGGCCAGGCCTGGGCCTTGGGCCACAGGCCTGGGCCTGAGCCTGGGGAGACGTGAGCCATGAGTTTGGAAGCCCTGGAGCCCTGAGTCCCAGGCCCCAGACCACAGGCCTGGGCCTGGGCCCAGGCCTGGGAGCCTTGAAGCCTTGTCTGGAAGGCTCTGAGCCCCCGGGCCTTGGCCCTGAGCTCCTGGGCCCTCGGAAGCCTGGGCCACAAAAGGCTGAGAGCCTTCGGGCCCACCAGAGCCTGGACAACGGAGCACCAGGCCATCGGTGTGGGGTCCTGGGCCTGAACGGCAAGACGCTGAGCCTGAGCCGTGAGCCTTGAGCCGCCAGGCCGGACATCGAGCCCTGAGCCTGAGCCTGCGGGCCCTGAGCCTGGGCCATGGGGCGCCAAGGCCCTGAGCCTGGGTCATAAGGCCTGAGCCTGGGAGCCTGAGGCTCTGAGCCTAGGAGCCTGAGCTTGGGACCTGGGCCTGGGAGCCTGAGCTGGCCAAGGCCCTGGATGTTGAGCCTGAGAGCCTGGGGCCACGGGCCCAAGGCCCAGGGCCCTGAGCCTGGGAGCCAGGCGCTGGGCTCTGGGCCTCGGACCCTGGGCCCTGTGAGCC